>OY723391.1:40977253-41109753 GCA_963210295.1 Ophion ellenae | reverse complement strand
CGACTAGAATCCAATGTGACAAGCGTGACGTATAAGGATCCAATGACCCATTGTATCCCTATCAGGAAGTGGGGGATATGAGACTCCAATTGGATTCCTACGAAAACTTCAGCACGGGCTAAAGAGCCACGCAGGCGTTTGAAACTTTTGGAACCTTTTCAATTTTTAGATACCTGTGAATTTGAATATTTTTCGGTAGCTCCAAAACTGCATGATTCCTCCAATATATTTCGCACCCGTATGTATTAAAAAAATGTATATAAATCTTCAATATACTTCTATACTAATCGTCTTCACTATTTCTGTGTTATTTTTACCTCAGGTTCGTTCTCGCATGCATATATTTCGTCGATACCTGGACCAATCTTCGCGCATCACGCACTCGCGAACGTGCCACGCATTGCGTATGAAGACGGGAGCCTTGAACGCGCATAGATTCCCATACGTAATCGCGTACGTAAAGCTTTTGACGGCGCAAAGCGAAGAGTGTACGATGGATTAGCCGCACACGGCACACCTGCGCCAATAATCGCGACTCTATAGGACGCAGGCTAGCGTGGATATCGAAACGATACAGCCATACTCTGCTCTATCCGGTTTGCCTCGAGGCTCGCGTCCTCGTCGTATCGAGAGATGCCGTGCTCGCGGTTGGCAAGAGTGACTCGGTAGCGATGCCAATTAAGGGGTTACCCCCACTTGCGATTTTGAAAAAATCGATTTTTTTTTATTGCATTTTTTTGAAGTATAAGTATCTGAGAATGTGTCCTGAAAATTTCAAGTCGATCCGAACAAAATTGACTGAGATATGAGCGTTGAAGGAGAAGAATCCGCGTTGAAAGAGCGTTGAAAGAGAAACTTTAAACGCGTTTTTCTCAAAATGGCATTTCTGAAGTCGGTGATCAAGATTACTCGAACACTAATGAACCGATCTTCTTGAAATTTTGCAGGCTTATATAATACATAAAAATGTAGTCTTTAATCGTTCGATTTTTTTTCGAAAAAAATGGCCGCTTTATAGCCAAAAAACGGCCGTTTTTTTCGTTAAAATCGAACCATTAACTTTGACTGTCCGCCATTTTGTGAAAAATGAATATTTTTTAAAATCCTTCGATTAAAGACTAGTTTATACTTATATTTGACTAAATCCATCCGCATTTTTTTTTCAGATGATCCACTTCGCCGCAATGTTGGTCACCGCAAACCGTGTATATAAAAAACATTATTTCATTGACGGCCATTTGCCACTAAACAATGTAATATTTTTCAATAAAAAAATTACTGAAAGTTCTTCAAGATGTGTTCTTTAAGATGGTATATTGATCGATTAAAAAAGTTTTGTAGTTTTCTTTTAAAAAATTCATGAAAAAGGCCTTTTTTTGCGCTACAAGTGGGGGTAACGCCTTAAAACGAAGAGAGACGAAAAACATCGCTGCAATGGCAGAGCGACGCGCCGTGTCTGAAAGACGATACGAATGCAGTTTTTGACCTTCTGAGCATCAACATTTTGGCGCTAACGTCTCTCCTCAGGCCAAAGGAGCTCCATTTACCAACAAATTGAGGCAGACGTAAAAAAGAGCGAAAAAAAGGATTTTTTTTTATTTCCCATTTCTAATGTCCCTTTTATAATACTATTCCTTCCACTTTTATCTCAGTCTCGTCAGCTCGCTTTTTTCCGGTCTTCAGGCACCACTCGAAATTTTGCAGGAGGGCACAGGGAAACTGGACAATCTGTGCTGGTAGGCTACATTAAAAATTGGAGAAAATCAACAAAAAACTGAAAACTAAATTGAAAATCGGAGAAATGGTCTCCTGCTCGGTAGGAGGTGCGCAAGCTACTGAGCGGTCACCCATCCGACTACTGGCTCAGGACTAAAATTAAATTTATCTTATAAAACATTACATCGAATCGTGATGCATTCGCCCAATTTATTTTTCGTATTTGGCAAAAATAGGCATCGCCCGAAAAAAAACTCTGCCCCAAACGAGAGTTGCAGAAAACAAGATTTATTTGACCCGTGTTATTTCAATTGGAGTAAAAAGGCAGTATTGAAATCGCAATCGACACGTGCAAAGTGATAAAAATAAAATGCTGTTCACGCTGTATAGGAGGATTTTTTTTCATACCGGACAAACAATTTCCGCATTTGCAGCTGAGATGTTCGAGATGCAGTGACGTAACGAGGTTGTTTTGCATCGTTGTATCGGATCACGCGGTCCACGTGGGCCGTGATTTCTCTCTCCGTTAGTCACTCCAATGTTCGTGTTTCGTCTCTTTCTTGATGATCTCGGGGCGACGGATCAATCGATCTACCCGCATCGTGTTGGATCTCCGGGAGATGTGTACGCGGGCGCCACGTGCGCACGCATTAATCATACGCACCTTCGATTGATCATGTAGATTTATGGATACGATCATTCCGGGTTGAAGGCTGCGCCACGATGTGTATGTTTTTCTTCTTTTTTTCTGCGTTTCCTAAAAAACGGACTCAAAGTAAAACAGTAGTTGTTTTTTGCGTTTTAACCCTCCGCAGTCAGACGTTCCGGCTATAACACGCTGGTCACAGGGGGTCGCAATGACCCCAGCCGTTTCAAACGACTGCCGCGTTGACCGGATCGTTCCGAATAACTCCTAAAAATTCTAGATATTAGTTTGAACATTCTAGAATGTGACATTGACGGTATTGTATTTTTATCGAATTTTAAAATTGCGGAAAAAAATTAACAATCCGCCAATGCGTAAAAAAGTTCCTTTTTACTAAAAAAAATCATGACTCTTGCAATTTTCAATTTTTTAACATAACATTTTAAGGTGATACTCTTGAGATATGCTAGTTTAAGCAAAAAATAGCTCCATAGTGGGAGATAGTTCGAGGCAAAAAAAAGCTCCACGTTCGATCCCAGTCCTACCCAAAATCATTTTCTTCGCAGGTTGCTTAATATTTGATGAAAAAAAATAATACAAATAAGAAAGAAAAAAACCCTATTTTGCCTTGAGAGGTACAGCCTAAAGATCGACCATGAATTTTTCGGATTTTTTTTATTGACAATTGTTGGGTTGGTAGTGCAAAAGCAAAAACGACCCAGGTTCACGGGATTACCTAACTTATAATAGTAATTTTCGCTCAAAGTTGCGCTTGAGATAATTTCGACCCCGGGTGACCGCAGAGGGTTAAAATTCCTAAGCCTCCTTTGCGGGCTTTTACTTTTCCTTCATTTTTACGTTCTTCTCAGTTCGCTTCATCCTCTGAGGACCCGATGGGTCGGCCACAGCGGCTGTTTTCCTCGCCTATCGCGTATGCAGGAGGGCACGGGGAAAGTGCGGAAAACCGGATACATTTTCACTGAAGTTGTGTTACCACGGGAAGCTTGGTAAAATTTCTTCCCGTGCGGTAGTCGGCGCATTGCAACTGAGCGGTCACCATCCAAGTAGTGGCCAATGGTTCTCCAATGCTTTTTTAAATTATTTTTAAATCCTGTCATCGTAGTCCAAGGCGTGGCGGGTACGGCAAAAGTGTGGAAGGATTTTTAACAAAGTGTCGCAAAGACTGATCCGAGATGCAATCTATAGCGATAAGCGAGAGCGCCATTGAATTCCTCGTGACGATTAAATGTTATCAGCCACTGGTTACAACTTTCTTCATCAGATAACGCAATCCCCGGTCACCCTACCTATTACTTTACCCGCGAATAAAAGAAAATATTTTGTCTGGAAAAAAAAGCGTCTTTAATTCGTAACTCATTGGCAATTTTTGAGAGGGCGGGGGAAGGTGAGAGAGAGCGAGAGAGAGAGAGAGAGAGAGAGAGAGAGAGAGAGAGAGAGAGAGAGCAAAAGGCGGCGCAGCATCGCTACTCTTACGCAAAGAATCGCGCCCGAGCACCGCGCTCTCTTATCACCAAACAGAAAAATGATGAGAGAAAGAGAGGCTGCGCAAGTTCTCGACGGCTCAGAAGTCTCGCGAGAGTGGCGAGAGATAGGATGTTTACTCGGTGCTTCCCGACGACCCGGAACGTTCAACCCTCGTGGACTCGTGACATGATAACCTTTTTCTTCTCTCTCTCTTTCTCTCTCTCTCTCTCTCTCTCTCTCTCTCTGTCTCTCTCTCTCTCTCTCTCTCTCTCTCTCGTAACAAGTGAACTTATGTGCAATATATCTATAAGTCCCGTGGAAACGTCTGATAATTTCGTTCATGCTACATGGATCACGATAAAAACGATACACCAATAGTATGACAAGTGCAATCTGGACCCTAAATCAGCAAACGAGTTAAAAAGAACAAAAAAATTTAAGTACACACGGTGTCGATCCTCGGCATAATTGGGAATCATTTTTTACAAAAAAAAAATATATATATATATATGGACGACCGCATGATTCGTGAATAAAATGGCATTAGAGACGATACGAACTGAGAGCCTTTCCCTCGGCAAGTTTATAAGGTGATACATTCTTTCTGTGCGTCCTTTTTTTTCATCTATTTTTCCCAGTTTCCGCGGGAACAATAGTGAATTTGTGATCCGAGTGAAAAATACTCCAATATGCAGGGTCTCGCACCAAAATTCAGTAATTCAAAATCACTTCAAATCTTAGCTGAAAAAAAAGTTTGTCCCTGCCAAACGAGGGTTGAATTTTTATACACTTTTTGGAACCAATTTACGTATCTCCCTCATCCGATGCTCTTTTTCCGCGCTTTTCGGAGTGCTTTCGTGCTTACAAAAATTTCGACGTCCAAATAAACAAAATGGCATTCCTGGAGTCTAGTCGCGGTTGCTTTCGGAATTCCAAGCAAACCAGGCTAGTCGAACGGGAGTAAAGTTATGGCTGTTTGGATATTGAATTCTTTAATTTTACAAGCAACGGCGAGGGAATTTAGGAGAAAAAAATATTATGTTCTATTACCCAAAGACGAATGACGATGAGAAATGAAAATCGAGAAGTCCAACTGTTATCACATAGAAAATGGGAACGACGAATTTCTTTCTCGATTTCGTAAAAATGTGACCCACTTTATGGTCTAATGTGATCTGAATATATTTGTGTGTGTGTGTGTGTTTGTGTGTGTGTGTGTGTGTGTGTGTGCACATGCACACTATGAAAGTTTCTTGAACGTGACGAAAGCGTAAAAACTTCAACGAAATTAATATTTCCCTATCACTGATTTTGCAAGCTACGAAGGAAAACGGGACTTGGTTATTTACGATTCTGAAAGTCATGGACTCCGGCGATTTACTTGCTTTTTTTGCTCAATTTACAGGTGAGAGAGAGAGAGAGAGAGAGAGAGAGAGAGAGAGAGAGTCCATCTAATATCTTTCTTTGAATTACGTGCCAGGTCATTATTTCTGTGCGAATGGACCAAGGAATAGATATACATATTAGTGCATATTACTTATGTGTATATATATATATATATATATATATATATATATATATGTGTGTGTGTGTGATGCACCGAGCAGATGGAAGTCGCAGAAGGTAAAGAGAAGAAATGTGTACGTGCATAATACTCTCTACGATAGGTATTGAAATGACAGTCCTGACAAACACACAATAAAAAAAAACATAACCGACTTTTATCGCACGTAAAAATGAAATTACCGGCCACGTAACCTTTGCCTGCGAAGAAACACTCCATTGCGTACTTCAGTTTCAAATGATTTATTTCTGCTTCTAATCTTTAATTTACTTACTCCTAATTCAATTTATTTCTGGTTTTACTTGTGACTGTAAATATTTTTCAACTTAAATTACATCTAAATTCAATTTCAAATATAATTAAAATACAAACTCACCAAGTATAGTTAATTTATTCGAATTGTTCATTGTACATTGTATTCAAATGTAGCCATCAAATGCAATTGATATGCACGAGTGATAAAATTCCATAACTTTTTCACGTATTTATAGGGAATTGTATAAACCCGTATTCACGTAATTTTAATTGATGAAGAAGTCAATTTCCATTTCCATTGAAATTGTCACAAAAGTTGGGTTTTTCAGTTTGCATACTACGAGAGCTGATGGCATTGAATTTTAATATCCGTGCCTGGTGCTCTTCAGGCTTCCCGGTCGAGGCCTAAGGCCTGAAGCGATCGTCAGCCGAAAGTCAGAAGCGGAAGTAACTAGCGCATGGCACGTTTTCAATGAATATGCAGGATGGCCCTCGACCCCGCGACTTCGATCACCTCTGCAATCGTACGACGGGCTCGCACGGTCATACTGAAAAGTCGCGTACAGGCCAAATGAGTACCGACCGACTTTTACCATTGGACAAATGTGGCTTCGAGATGAAACAGCTGTCGAACGGAACAGACGCCAAAAGGCAGACAGGTCTATTTTTGGTTGCGGTATCGGATCTTTCCGATATTTTTGAATATACTTATATTTTGTATCACTTATATTGTACTTATATGAGTATACTTGTACACTTATACACGTATATAAGTATAAATAGAATATACATAAGTATAATATAGTATAAGTATGGTATAAGTATAAGAATACTTGTATCTACTTATATTGTACTTATACTTATATACTTTTATAGGTATGATATAAGTGTGTATAAGTATAAGAATAATTGTATAAGTATAAGTATACTTGTATATAAGTATAAGTACAATACACTACTTGTACTAGTAGTATAAGTATACAAGTATACTTATATTTTGTATCACTTATATTGTACTTATATGAGTATACTTGTACACTTATACAAGTATATAAGTATAAGTACAATATACATAAGTATAATATAGTATAAGTATGGTATAAGTATAAGAATACTTGTATATACTTATATTGTACTTGTATACGTTTACTTGTATACTTATACACGTATATAAGTATAAGCAGTATATTGTACTTATACTTATATACTTTTATAGGTATGATATATGTGTGTATAAGTATAAGAATAATTGTATATACTTATATTGTACTTGTATGAGTATATAAGTATAAATAGTATATTGTACTTATAGGTACTTTTATAGGTATACTGTAGAAATATACTCGTATATAAGTATAAGTACAATACACTACTTGTACTAGTAGTATATACTTTTTAAGTATAATATAGTATGAGTTGATATAAGTGTATATAGGTATAAGTATACTTGTCTATACTTATATTCTTATATGCTCTTGTATTCCATTGAAAATGGACAAAAATCAAGGAAGATATGGGAAAAAAACTATGCAATTGAAAAAAATCCATAACTGAAATCGAAGTATCGACTGAAGCAGGAAACGAGAATAATCTCGGAGGTTACATCCTGAGATTATCCTGATAGTTGAATATTGGAGATTTTCTGTAATTCTCACGGGATTACGTCACATTAGTGGACGTTCGTTATCGCGGTCTAACGAGGACTTATGAATATTTGTTCTCATAATAACGCCGAGCAATGTTTGTTGGTGTAATGTATGCTTGTTCTACATGACTAGGATAGATTCGTATCTATCGTTTTAATATTCTCGCTCGTACACGAGCATTGCTATCTCTCTCTTTCTCTTTACTTTTTCCTTCGTTCTCGTCCGATCCGCCGTTCGAGGACTTGCATACTTACAATGCAGTCCATTCCTCGATTAACCTTTGCCTTCTCCCGGAGGCCGGAAAACATCATTATTTCGCGCCGCGCTCGCACTCTCGGGCTCGATGCCTTTTGCGTTATTACTTCGGCGCGCCATGGCGACTCGCGGCGGCTTTTAGTACGCGGTAAACATACGCATATATGTATTATTTATGAACGTATAACGTATCCAACGTATTGACAAGTTGTCCAAATTTGCAGCGCCATCTTTATTTTGACGTACACGTGTGTGTCTTCGTCAAGGCGGCTTGGAAAGATCGATAAGATGATTTATATGATGCGCGCAACCAGCGGGGAGATCGTTATGAACGATCGGGATCACTTTTTCTCCAACGGTATTGCGGATTCTTCATCCTCCGCGTCATTACTCGCGGAGGATTCCGCGGAAAATATTCTCGCGATCGACATTCCATTCGTGATCGAAATAACTGTCGTATTGAGACGTTTGAATTGTTGAAAGTTCTATCAACCAATTATTGTTTCTTTTCTAGGCGACGTTAGTGACTGACTTTTGTGTCTCAATTGCGCTTGTTCTCTTCTTTTTTTTTATCTGGAAGCGGTCTCTATTTGAAATAAATGACGATGGGATTAGTAAATCCCCATGGATTTCATCGCAACTGATCGCGAGTCGTAACTATGGGCTGGGTCGTGCAAACCTTGAGGTCATGCACGGAGAAAAATACGGCCTCAAATTCTAACACTGGTTGGCAGAATTCTAATATTCAGTGCTGGAAAAGTATAGCAGTTTACTGCCAGTTCGGAATTATAAGACTTGTTATAGAAGTGTAAAAATGATTCTCACACTGTATAGTAAAAATGATGCGTGCATATTATATTTGAAACTATTGTCGCATAGGCGCGAGTCCTATATGCTGTATAGAAAAAAAAATGCGTGCATATTACATTTGAAACTATATAACATGAAACATACGCTATATTTTCATATCAATTTTACTATACGTATAGCATGAATTTTCGTGTATGTATAGATTTCACTATACGCATAGCATAAATCTACGGGGTATAGCGAAAAATATTACGAAGTTATTAGTAAAAAGTAACTCTTTATACCGTTCTTTTTATAGAATACTGGAAACTAATTGTTCCAATCACGTGGGCAAAATATTTTTTGAATACTACAAAAAATCACAATATACCGAATAAAATGTATTATTTGTTTCAGTTTACGTGCCATGTCGTAGGTTAAAATTGAAATTTCTTCATTATCACTACACCATAATTACAATTTTTATCTTCCATTCAATACTTTTTGATATTTTTTTTAGAAGCATAGTATTAATTCTGAACTTCGAGGCCCCTGTTTTCTCCGTGTGGGAAATATGAATGGGAGAGAGACAGCAATAGTAGTGGTGACGTTAGAGCGAGAGAGACAGAGGAATGTCGTTTTCATCACTTCGCGATGCGGTGAAACACGCTCGATTGGTAAAGAAAACTGTAATCGACTAGTTATCATCTATATTAGATACTAGTTAGTATCTACATGCTAGTAGTGACTAGAATAGAGCTAACTAGTAGTAGTCAACTAGTAGCTGACTGAGAATAACTAGTAAGTTAAACTAGTTAGTATCTAGATACTAGTTACTAGTTATACTAGTTAGTATCTAGATACTAGTTACTAGTTATACTAGTTAGTATCTAGATACTAGTTACTAGTTATACTAGTTAGTATCTAGATACTAGTTACTAGTTATACTAGTTAGTATCTAGATACTAGTTATACTAGTTAGTACCTAGATACTAGTTTCCAGTTATACTAGTTCGTATGTAGATACTACTTACTAGGTATACTAGTTATTCTAGTTAGTATCTAGACACTAGTTAGTACCTAGATACTAGTTTGCAGTTATACTAGTTCGTATGTAGATACTAGTTACTAGGTATACTAGTTAGTATCTAGATACTAGTTACTAGTTATTCTAGTTAGTATCTAGATACTACCAACTGGTTATACTAGTTAGTACCTAGATACTAGTTTCCAGTTATACTAGTTCGTATGTAGATACTAGTTACTAGGTATACTAGTTAGTATCTAGATACTAATAACTGGTTATACTAGTTAGTACCTAGATACTAGTTTCCAGTTATACTAGTTCGTATGTAGATACCAGTTACTAGGTATACTAGTCCGTATCTAGATACTAGTAACTAGGTGTACTAGTTAATATCTAGATTCTAATTATTAGTTATACTAGATATTTACTATATATTAGTTCCTAGTTTACACGAAATACTAGTTACTATTTATACTGGATGCTGGTTGCTAGTTATACGGGATACAAGTTACTAATTACTAGTTACTAGTTATAACTAGTGACTAGTATGTTGTATACTACATACATATATAACACACTAGTTACTAGTTATATTGGATACTACTATAATTACTAGTTTTACTGGATCCTGGTTACTAGGTACTGATTACACTAGATACGAGTTACTAATGACCAGTTACTAGTTACACTAGTTATTATCTGTTATATATATACACTAATCGTGATCTATATTATCAACTATCATCAGTAATAATTCTCGTACGGTTTTTACTTTTGCCAAAAATGCCAGGGATCTCCACCCAACAATGCTACGCGAATGCAAACTTATTTACTTCGCGAACGATCAATGCCCCATGAAAAATAATGAATTCTGACATTTGGACCAGAAATCCCAAATCGGCGATCCTGCTCTCAATTATCCAACAATGTGGGAGTACCAAATCATCCGAAAACTCCAAAATTTCGTCGATCCGAAGAACCCTCGTGGCTTTGAATCTGCCTAACGAGCTGATTAGGCGAGTCGACGATAGTCAACATTCTTCGCGGAGATTAAACGACAAAGGAAGCAAGAAGCGGAGCGCCCGCGTGCGGACCTCTGCCCCGTTTCTCGCGAATATAACCCCGGGGGAAAAGCTCGTTGTAAAAGATTTAACAGCGAGAGCAAAGTGCGTGAACGGAGTAGAAATGACATGGAGCAGACTCGGTGCTTTTGCGCCGTATCGCATTGGTCGTTCTTACACTTGGAGATCTGCACGTGCAGAACGACCCGCCCGTTTTGGTTACGATGACCATGCTTAGAGTGTACTGCAGCACCGTGACGAGGGAATAGGCAGTGCGCAGCATCGCGTTGCTCGTCTCGTACAATGTGCTGGGCGACAACATCGACCACGGCGATTAGCCGCGTAAGCGGACGTGAAGTAAAGAAGAAAAAAAAACGAGCACAACGCGTTTTCGACATTCCGACGTGCGGATTTTGATCGGCGAGGGTCAACCGTAGACTGCCAATCACTGACAAGGCCCCGATGCTTTCAACGGTCATGACATACCAGCTGAGGAATATTAACGTTGCGCTTGGAGGAAGAAGGGCGTAAATCGCTTCGCGATAAGTCCGCGCCAAGGCCCGCAATCGCGCCATTTTTCCTTCAAGCAGTGTGCCTATTAAACACGAGAGAGTGACATCAGTGCGTTCAGCGGGAGAAAGATTGCTGCGCGTACGAATCATCATTGCCATCTAGGTCTTTATCCAATCGTTTCGGTAGCTGCCGCTTGGCTGCATGCTCTTCGCGATCTCCACCACACGACGACACTCCAATTTCAATCAGCTACGACCAGCACCTGGGGCCTGTTGCTACTCCCATACGTGCCTCGCTTTATAGTCAATCGTGTGTGGTTTTTGCAATGCAGGAGAACGCATCCGCGACTTTTCAAATTTGTTGTCGAGTTTGCGCCACGTGGAGGGAGAACATGTTGTACGTAGTCTTAGAACGACCAATTAGGAGAAATTTTCTTAGAGATTCAGCGGAGGTGAGGCTCACTTACAGAAATGGGCAGCCTTCTGAGTCTTGATGGAGCGTGCAGCGTTGGAATTCGATAAACATTGTTTATTTTGAATTGCTGATTTCTTTTAGGGACTCAGGGCTCGTAAATCAGTCAAACATTTTCTAGAATACTTATTTTGAGATTTAGAACCTAATTCTGTCAAGGGATAGTGGTGATAATAATTATATAAAAAAATGGGGAGTAATATTCGTTGGCCGGTTTAAAACTGCTTGGAGCTTGATGTTGATATGGGAGCGCCGAATTGTGTGTTCTAAGTAATTAGTCTACAATGTCTAAGTCATATATTCTAAGTAATTAGTCTACAATGTCTAAGTCGTAGATTCTAATTTATTAGCCTACAATGTCCAATCCATATATTCTGAGTAATTATTCTACAATTTCCAAGTTATATATTCTAAGTCCTTAGTCTCCATTTTCTAAGTTATTTATTTTAGTGAATTAGTCTACAATGCCCAAGTCATATATTGTAAGTAATTATCCGACGATGTCCAAGTCATATATTCTAAGTACTCATTCTACAATGCCCAAGTCATATATTCTAAGTAATTAGCCCACAATGTTTGTGTCACGTATTCGATCCAATAATGTCTGAGTTATTCTAAGTACTCGTATAGAGTAAATATATTGAGCAAGAATAGAAAAACGAATTATCTCTGCGGCAAACTTTAAAAAACACGAATTACAATACCGCTGTCGAATATGTAATTAATCTCTGAGTTTTACATTCTAAGTAATTAGCTATCGAACTCCAAGTAGTACATTCTAAAAAAGTAGCCTCCAATCTAAAGTTATTCTAACATCTAACTCGACATGTTGAGACAAAATGAAAACTGCTTAATCTCTGCTTTACGAAATCCTTAACTCTCATCAATTTGATTTCCGTCGAAATTCAATCGAACGAGAAGGAATAAATGCCTCGAACGAATGACCAATAAGGCAGCGTCATTAAGCTCCCAATATAATTGAATATCCTTCGAACGTAATGCAATGTAAAATGTAATACAGGTTTGATATTCTCACTTATAAATAAACTGATAGGATTTCACTCAATAGAGATTGTCTTCCGTTTGCCTCGTGGTAATTCGATATTCAATTTGAATAAATCGGGATCTTCTCTTCCATGGTAACCGGATAGAAGGCGATGTGGAAATCAAATGGACCTGATTTAAGTATGGACGGTAAATGTGCAATATCTTGGTTCGAACATCGTAACGATAATTGTTAATAGCACAAAAAGGAACGAGGGCGACGATTGAAAGTCACATCGGCCCACATGCTTTTACAAGGATGGTATTACAACCTTAGTCTCCGAGCACACCGTGTCAACCTCAGCGCGGAGAGTATAGAAAAGTCGATTCTTATAAGCCCGTCGGCCTCGACGCTCCGATCGATGCAACCATCATCCCGTTTGGCCTTCTCCCATCTCTCTCTCTCTCTCTCTCTCTCTCTCTCTCTCTCTCTCTCTCTCTCTCTCTCTCTCTCTCTCTCTCTCTCTCCCTCTCTCTCTCCGAGCCGATTAAATGTTAGCAGGTAGAACCTATGCAATTAACAGCCGTTTTATTTCTCCACTTTCGTTAATCGATACGATTAATCCACGAGGCTCCTGTATACCCTCCGGTACTCGAACCACGTACCTTCCTGCGTTAATTTTAAATTTTCTCAATTATTCAGATTGCCATTGAAAAACGGTGGACGACGTTTCTCTCGGAGAGCAAATACACTTGAACGTACCCCAATTTCCATCGAACAGATATTTGAAATAAAATGAACATTTTAATTTCGACACTTGCTGGGAAAAAATCGCTTGGGTTAAGGCCTTAGGCCACAGTAACGGGTATAAAATCATGTGCGAATTTAACAATTTTTTTCGAATGAAAAAGAGATTCACTCATAAAATTGATTACACATCTATTTAGTATGAATATCAAGCTGTTAGAAAATATATACATTTTTTATTCGATGTACAGAATGGCCGACTAATCGAAACTTCTCGAAACAACTTTTTTCCAATTGGCGTGACAAATAACTTCAACAATTTTCACTCGATTTACTTCAAATTTAAAAGTTATGTTCCTAATTGCATTTCGCAGAGAAGTACGTACGGAATTTCTGATTAATCGAAACTTTTCATTTTATGAGCAGTCGTGACGAAATTTTTCACTGAAAATTCATTTCTTAAGTTCGAATACCCACAACTCTTGAATAAAACAATATTTTTTAAATTCCCTACATACTTCTCTAGGTATTTTAATGTAGATTGACGAGAATTTTTATTTTTTGTTCTAGGTAAAAAATTGTGGATGCTAAATGTCACGCCGCGGTGCGCCTAAAAAAAGATAAAAGAAAATATTAGTAGTCGGCCATTTTGTACTTCGAAAAAAAATATATATATATTTTCTAACAGCTTGGTATTCATACTAAATAGATGTGTAATTCATTTTGTGAGTGAATCACTTTTTGATACGAAAAAAAATTGTTAAATTAGCACATGATTTTATACCCGTTACTGTGGCCTAAGGGCTTAATAAAAAAGTGGAAATTGGGGTAAAAAAGTGGCAAAAGTGGTTTGGGATTGGAAAAACGTGGCCATTCGGGAAGAGCTGCGAAGAAAAAATCAAAGTTGAGAAAAAAAAAGAAGCCGAATTCAATGTTCATATTGATGGGGCATAATTTCTGAGCTTGGTATAATATCAGCTTGGTATTCATACTAAATAGATGTGTAATTTATTTTATGAGTGAATCTCTTTTTGATACGAAAAAAAATTGTTAAATTCGCACATGACTTTATACCCGTTGCTGTGCCCTATGGCCTTAATAAAAAAGTGGAAATTGGGGTAAAAAAAGTGGCAAAAGTGGTTTGGGATTGGAAAAACGTGGCCATTCGGGAAGAGCTGCGAAGAAAAAATCAAAGTCGAGAAAAAAAAAGAAGCCGAATTCAATTTTCACATTGATGGGTCATCATTTCTGAGGATTTTGGATGCCCCAAAGGGAGTAGCGAAAAAAACGAAAGAACTATCCCACGATTTTTGAATAGTTAAATGTCCTCACAAAAGTAGCAAAAATGAAAAAAAATTCTGCTCCTTCGAGGTAGCGACGAGCAAATAATTATTTTCTCATCGAGCTGCTTTGATTAATCGCCGTGGCCAACGTATGATCCCCGAGCATGCTCGTAGGCACAGAGCCGGCCAAGTTCGTTAACCGGCGCGCTCTCTCGCGATAAGGTCAGCCAATTCAATTCCGACCGGATTTAAATTGACCTCCAGGTGTCGCATCCTCCTCTACGAGTAGTCGCGTGCCATTGGAGCTTGCGGAGATGCTTCCAAAAACGAAAAAAGCTCCCACCGGAACATCTTCGGCAATTGCCGATCGTACAGAAGAAGAATCGTAACGAAAAAACGATATGCGGCAGTTGGTAAATGTCCGTTTTCGTTGCTCGTGTCTGCCATTCAGTGGAGGAGCATGATACACAGCAAGCGGGGGGACGATTGTACGGTCAGCCACTCCCCTGCTATTGACCCCGTAGAGTTTGTCGACCCTGCTCTTCCTTCGCAAACATTATAATAGTTTCGATCCAAAATTAACACGATCGTACGAAAATTCGTTCAGTTGAACGCATTTTTTCCCTAGAAACGGCATTGCCGGAAATACTTGCGGAAGAGCTGTCATCAGGTTTGACGTACCGTGAAACGGGGCTTCTTGGATATTCAGGGTAACTTTGACAGTTTTGGGACTACTTTGACAGAACGCCAAAATACGTTTTAAATGTGTGCGAGCCCGCTTGACCTTTTGTGGCGGGCGGCGGGTGCGTGGAATAACCTTGAACAACAATTTGTGTGTTCAAGTTTATTATAATGTTACTAAAGTTGATTGTAATGTTGCTCAAGTTGATTTTGATCTCAATGACAATTATGAGACCCATTAAGGGGAGATATACACCTAGATGGTCGAGGTCGAGGATTTAGAAGCTATGAACATTCCGTCGACCGTAGAAGACCTACACTATGCGCCTGGCATCGATGATTCCATGTAAGGTGACAAATATCATGATTTATTTATTCCCAAATTTTCAAACGCGTTTTTCTCAAAACCACGTTTTTCAAATCGGTACCCAAAATTTCTCGAAAACCAATGAACCGATTGCCTTGAGGTTTTTTGTGGTTATTCTATACACCATTATCTAGTACTTGTCATAGGATTTTTTTTCCGTTACTTAGTTTTTGTTTTATAGGCCAAATAATAACTAATTGTTGGCCTGAAAATCACTATTTATGTTCAAACGTCCGCCATTTTGTCGTAAATCGATATTTTCAAAATCGGATATGACAAGTACTAGATTATAGTATCTAATACAATAATCTTTTTGGTTTTTTTTTCAGATGATTTTCGAAGAAACGCCAGTGGGTGCCGTATACGCCGGTTTTTTTACGACGCTCCAAGGATCATACAATATCCTTGTATATTTTTGATATTTTTAAATAAAGAAAATTAAACATATTTTTGAATGTATATACTTTTAGATAATTAAAACCCCAATCCGAAATTTCAAATAGTTTTCCTTGAAACAATTCACAAAAATGACCTTTTTCCGGCTTCTAGGTGTATATCTCCCCTTAAGTGCCTAAAATAGCACCCCAGATACTTGATATTTTTATGTAAAATGTTTCCTTAGGGAGGACACCACTGTAACTGCCCATTTTCGACCGTTTTCTGTCGATTTTTTTTTTAAGAAAGGAATAAAGTACATGGCCAAAAGAGCTTTCAGATTTTGTAAGGTATATGTTGAAGTATGGAAAAAAATAATTATTTGTCAAAAGTACACAAAATGGCGGGGCACGAGTCACTATAGCACTACTGTTTTTCAGCCAACCCTGTCCGTGACACGCAGCAGAACTGTCGTAAATTTAGTCCCGGAAGGAAGAGTGAAATAATTGCGATAATTATATTATTTTTAGCAGTCAAGTACGGGGGGAATTAAAAAATAATTAAAAGAAAAATAGAGACGAGTTTGAAAAGAAGTTCGTTTTTTCGACCATAATTTTCATCTTAAAGGTGATATATTTTGTACAATTTTCGATTCATCGAAAAAAGCGCTCGTACTTGGCCGTTAAAGCAATCTAAGAAACTACAGTTAAAATTTCAAGTCGATTGAACGAAAATTGTTCGAGTTCTGCTGCCTTAATAGCGATGACAATTTCGTTATAAAAAACGTTGTTTTTCATTTAATTCCATGTATAATGCATAAAATATTATTTTTTAAGAAAATGATTCCAAAGTAACCCTTAATCTTTGACATAAGTTGAAAATCTTTTGAAAAATGTATATATCAAATTGTGAGGGGGTTGGAGCTTGACTTTCTTATACATTTGATAGCCAAAGGACACCCTGTTCTATTGGAGCAAGGAAAGTTGGTATCTAGGATGTTAAAAAAACGTTACCTACAAAAAACTTCCACAACCTGTTCAAAGTAGTCCCGTTTTACGGTACTGCTTTCAGTTTTCACAGTGACAGTTTTTTGCTGCTTTGGAGGTAGTTCGCGCAAAGTAATTAATCGAAAAAGAATTTCACTGTGAAAATGCCAAAACACTTTTATTTCGATACCATGAAAATCGTAACGTGAAGTATTCTACATGTGGATAACGCCATTTGATTCGATGATTTGAAATCTGTAAAATATCGAGACTGTACCGGTTTTGCCTCACGTTGATTGACCGGGAGACAAATTTAACAAGTCAACTGCCAGTTCTGTAAAATGTTCTAGAAAACACGAACCCTGTTATAATGAATTTTCGACATCTCTAGAACAGGTTGCAGTTTTGTCCTACATTTATTCTAACGGCAAAGTACGAATAAAACTAACTTTGGATTTGTTATAGTGACAGAAAAGTTCTATTGATATTAACTTATCGCGTCTATTTGATTTTTTTTATTCGAATTAACTAGATTTTTCGTGAAATCAAATCTTTTCTATTGCATTCCATTTTTGGAATTATTTATTTTAAATATATTTATTTATTCAAATCAAAATCTATTTAATATCGTCTAATAACTGAATATTTCATTTAATCCTAGTAAATCTGTGATTCGGTTTTATCTGTTCGAATCACAATTTAGTTGTACCCACTAAATGTATCTATTTAATTTTTTTAAATTTAAAATCAATACAATTTTCGTAGAGTCAACCGTTTTTCTATTTCATTGAAATAATGGTGAGTCTTTATTGCAACACACACAAATGGGGATGGGGGTAGAAGGGGGAGAGGGAGAAAAAAATAAATAAATATATATATATATATATATATATATATATATAATTTCTCCCTCTCCACCTTCTACCCCCATCCCCATTTGTGTGTGTTGCAATAAAGGCTCACCATTATTTCAATCAAATAGAAAAACGGTTGACTCTACGAAAATTGTATATATATATATATATAGATTATGTTTGAAAAATCTATAGCATGTTATTCGACAAAACTCTTTAAATATCACGATGATAATAACTAATTAATATAGTTTATGTGATACCACAAATAATTAGAAGAATTCATTTGGTCTCTCATGCCATTTCTGCGACCAAGATGTTACAAGCACTCGGCAGGATAGGAGCAGCGTGCGAAACTATAGGTAAGTAGGTTCTAGGTTCGATTACGTATAGGCCAAATATTATCTTCGAAAAAAAATTATTTCAGCAGGCCAGGGAATGACGAATTACGATACCAAATCATTATGGTAAAGCTCTTAATTAAGTGTTGCATTTTATTTTGAATTTAGGAAAAATGTTATGCATATAGTACACTTGGATTCACAGTGTACATGGTAACCAAATGAAGATATATTTCAATCAAGGTTTTATTTATTCAATTTGAACATATTTAATATTTAAAAAGAATAGCTAAAACAAATAAAAAAATATCTTTAAAACAGATGAGATCGTAGTAAGCCGTGAGACGAGAAAAAAACCAATTTGATTAAAATAGATCCTATTTGAAATATTATTTTTTTTTGGCAGTGTACTCAGCTTGACTGGCCAGTAGACGTGTTTCACTTTTCAAGCGCACACGCATGTCATTATCTCCAAGACATTAAAAAGATTGATCAACGATCGATTAATCAAGTACGTGCTCGTACTACCTTCAGTCTCGTATTCAAATATTCCCCAGTAACTATTTTCCCGCTGACAATCCTCGAAAATTCTCAACCGGTTATAAAAATGTCTCCGCTCGAGACACTAGATTTTCAGGTTGCCGTAAACCTTCTCAGCGTCATAAAATTCTAAATAGGATTTTCCAATCCCTTGCCTCTGATTGCCGATCACTCAAACGGCGGTCAATTATAGTCCCCCAATTCTTCGACGATTAGAAACCGTTTCCGTTACGCCCGGATATTTATGTCTGGCGTATGTTTTCATTTTGAAACTGGCTATACGGAATTCCAAAAAAAAAAAACCAACCGGTTAGATCGACATTTGGGATAGCGTGAATACGGGGGATTTTTTTTGGTCGTCTCCTGGAAAGAGGAAAGTTTGGGTGTGAGGAACGTGACGCAGGGTCAGTGTCACGGAGTTTATATTATAGAACGATCGGGAGAAGGAACGTTCCGGAGTTCGTTGACTGGGGGCGCGCGAGAAGAAGCTAAACTCGAAGGGTCGAGGATCTTGGACCGGTTGGTCAACCCGAGGCCTGCCCTTCCCATCTCATTTTATCGTTCGCTTCTCGTCGACGCGTTCCACTTCGAAGTCCCGGCCAGCAACCACTTCGAGCCCTTCCCCGGAGTTATGGTACCGCGGACCTCCCTTCGAACCTCCTCGCCCAACAGCATTCTCGATTTCCCTCACCCTCTCACGAATCCCCCAGTTTTTTCTTTCTTATTCCTTTCTTCCTCGCCAACAGCGAGAAAAACCGTCACCAATGACTTTTTCGCTACGCGGAAACGCAAGCGAATCCTAACCTACCCGTGGAAAAGGACCTTGAATATTTAGGTAGCTCGGCAACCTGTTCTTTATCTTATCTCCCTCGATGCCGACAGTTTGAAAAAGATACTTTATACGGTGGCGCAAATTCCCCGACGCGCTGACTCCAATAAACACACCTCCGCAACATCGTAAACTCAAGCACGCGTATCACTGTCAAGAACCGACCCGGTTGCTCAATGATCTAGGCTTTTTCACCAAGAGCTTCCGGAAGAAAAAATATGGCTCCGAAGTTTGTATTCCGGTGAGGGAGCAAAAAATCGTGTCTAAGGTACCTGCGGGTTACAAGGTCTAACTAAACGAGATTTGCGACAAAATAAAGAATATTTAAATTAAGGCCTTAGGCCACAGTAAGGGGTATAAAATCATGTGCGAATTTAACCATTTTTTTTCGTATAAAAATGTGATTCACTCATAAAATTAACTACACATCTATTTAGTATGAATTTCAAGCTATTAGAATTTTTTTCTTCGATGTACAAAATGGCCGACTACTGATATTTTCTTTTGTTGTCTTTTTTTAGGCGCTCCGCGGCGTGACATTTAGCATCCACAATTTTTTACCTACAACAAAAAATAAAAATTCTCGTCGATCTACCTTAGAATACCTAGAGAAGTACGTAGGGAAATTAAAATATATTGTTTTATTCAAAAGTTGTAGGTATTTGAACTTAAGGCATTTGGCCACCATGTCATTTTTTTTTCATTAAATTTTTTTTTAATAACCCCTGAACTCTTAAGAACAATTTAAGCCATAGTACGTATTGAAAAACGCAAAATTGACCAAGTTACAGTTATTTTTCGGCAGGAAGGTTGAGCCGTTGCGGGCGGTCGACCGTGCGGTTCGATCCGTGTTTATAACTCGCACGGTTTAGCTCACGCAACTGTCCTGCGTTATCTCGAAACTACATTTTTTGAACTGGTACTATCGAAATATCGTAAACTATCGGTCCGATTGCTTTCAAATTTTTGCACAATACTTTTAGATACATTATCTAAAATGTCACGTAGGATTTTGGCGATAACTTGATTTGTTTTATTATTTCTTTTGCTCGAAAAGTTACGGTGAAAAATACACATTTTTTTCTTCGGCTCACCATATTTTTTCTAATGGTGGAAAAAAAAACCGCTACGCTACATTGTAGCGACACTACTGACGAATAAGTTAATTTTTTTTCCGATGTGACATGACCGGGTAACAGCTGGGACAACGACCGCTCGTATCGTGCGGAGGGCCTCCGCGGCAATGTGCATAACAGCGCCATTTTTTAATATTTTGAACGGAAATTTATTAACGTTATTCTTGAAGCCCTTTCTGACGTTGTGTAAAAAAATGAAAATATTCCGGCCCATACTTTCGAGTTTATTATTTTTATTAAATATACCCATTTTTCGATCGGCCAAGGTGGCCAGACGCCTTAAGAAATGAATTTTCAGTGAAAAATTTCGTTATGACTGCTCATAAACTGCTCATCAAATGGAAAGTTTTCCATTAACCAGAAATTCCGTACGTACTTCTCGGCGAAATGCATTTAGGAACATAACTTTCAAATTTGAAGTAAATCGAGTGAAAATTGTTGAAGTTATTTGTCACGCTAATTGGAAAAAAAGCTGTTTCGAGAAGTTTCGAGTAGTCGACCATTTTGTACATCGAAAAAAAAAATAATTCTAACAGCTTGATATTCATACTAAGTAGATGTGTAATTCATTTTATGAGTGAATCACTTTTTCATACGAAAAAAATGGTTAAATTCGCACATGATTTTATACCCGTTTTTGTGGCCTAAGGCCTTAATCGAGGGGTTTTTAATGATAATCGAACTTTTGCATCAATGATTATAAAATATAAACAAAAATGGCAACTTCCACTATAAACAAAGACAAAATTAAATGTTTTAAAAACCTCGCCAATAGACTATGGTAGGGTAATAAGGCCTATGGCTTTAACATACTTAAATTATTAATCTGGATGTTATACATTTGATATTTCCGATCAACAATCATAGAAACACACAAATAACATTTCAGAAACGCATATAAACTGTACATTTGCACATTTAACAGCCATCAGGGCACTTAAAGTCAGCAGTATCTTCAAGCGACAAACCGATGCATTCTTCATGGTACCACTTTCCGCATTTTGTGCACTGTATCGTGTCAGCTGTCCTGTCCTCTTCGCAGCCATGACACTACCAACTCGCTTGCTTCTGTAAATCACGGTTGCCTTTGGTGGTGGAGGTCTTTTTATTTTCTTTTCTTATCTTCGTTATTTTTATTGAACAGAGCTTTCGTGACCGGAGTTCCTCTGTAATTTATGGCTTTTCGCCTAACCGTAGGTTTTTTTCTGTAACTTTTACTGGTGAGGGCATAACTTGACGAAATGCCACTCTGAGCCGAGTGAGCGGCACATTGTCTTCATCATCGTCCGAACTCGAATTACCGTGAACCATACGGTAAAAGTTTTCCGTAGGCACTAAAAATGGAGATTGATCAATCAGGAACCAAATTCACACCTGACTTACATTTGTAGCATCTTCAAAGTAATGAAAGATCCATTAAAAACGACCAACCTTGTTACAAGAAGAGAGAGGATAATAAGGCCTATGGCCTTATTATCCTCTCTCTTTGGTAGGCCTTAATACCCGTCGACTACGTCTGTAGAAAAATCAAAATGAATAATATTCAGACCACGATAGCACATTCAAATATTTAATACCATAGAAACATGGAATGATAGAGAAATGGACAGCAAATTTATATAGCTAAGTGTAATGTTCCAAGAATTACTTACGATTGATCCGGAACGATTTTTATTATTCGCGCCGCGCGGCGGTCCCTCACAATGGTCGTGTTCGTTGGGTCTCATCATTTTGATAGGAACAAGTGCGCATCATTATGCGCATGCGCACTTGTTCGTATTAAAATGATGAGACCCAACGAACACGACCAAAGTATGATGCAACACTGGCGGCGGCGAGCGGGTTATCGCGCATGCGCCAGCTTGTGGCGACATCTTCGTGCGTTATGCGCCTGCGTGTGTAGCCTTCAGCGAAAGCGCTGATTCGAAATAGGATTTTCGCTCAATAGGCCTTATTAGCTGACAAGCCTTATTACCCGTAGGTACCATATTTTATCATCGTTACAATCCCGATCAGAGATCCATCCAATCCAATCCAGAATCGAATTTTCGTTGAGACAAACATTTTTCTGTTTGATTGAATTAATGGTCTTTTTTGATTGCAATACACATATCGAAGGCGAGGGGGATAAAGAGGGGCGGGGAGAGAGGAGTTATATATATATATATATAGGTTATGTTTTTAAAATCTATAGCATGATATTCGATAAAACTCTCTGATTATCACGATGATATTAACTAATTGATATAGTTTCTGTGATACAACAAATAATTATAAGAATTCTATGATCTCTTATGCCACCGAAATGCCGCGAACAATCGGTTGCATAGGGGCAGCGTGTGTAGCTATAGGTAGGTAGGTTCTAGGTCCGATCCCGCGTGGACGCAGAAATATTTTCTTCGAAAAAATCCATTCAGAAGGCCAGGGAATGACGGATTATGATACAAAATCATTGTGGTAGAACTCGAAATTAAGTATTTCAATTTCTTTTGGATTTATGAAATATTCTATTGCATATTCTAAAAAATACGTTTGAACCAAATAGGATCGTAATTTAAAAAAAACCTATTTGATTCAAATAGCTCCCATTTAAATTAAATATTTTTTTGACAGTGCAATGTCAACCATGTGATGAGATGGTAATTTCCGAAGGAACAGCGAATTTCTCTCTTTGGACTGCATGTCAGGCCATCACTTTTCACCGTGATCAGGCCTTTATTTGTTACCCTGAGCAGGACTTGATTTGTTACCCTGAACAGGCCTTGATTTTTTACGCTGATTAGGCCTTGATTTTTTACGCTGATCCGGCCTTGATTTGTTACCTTGATCAGATCGGAATCAGGGAAAGTGTCACAAAAATAATCAGGGTTTGATTTAAAAATCCTGATCAAGGCATGAAAAACAAATCAGGATGCCTGATCAGGTCGTTTTTGTAGCCGGAGCGGGATTTCTACTAGGGATATTCCCCGGGCTTTCTCACGTGTCTCCGTTTTATCGCTTGCACCTTCTGCTTTTGTCGTTTAGATTTTTATCGCACATTTTGTACTTGTAACTCCGGCGCTTCGGAGCCGATAAGAGACCACGGACGGCGACTATGGTAAGTCGTCGCACGAGGCCTGGCGAGGTGCTGTTCCTCGAGTCTCCGACATTATCCTAAAGAATGCGACGTTCTTTGATCGCGAGATTCGATTTAGTATTCCATAGTGGAGATCGCGGGTAAACGGGCTGCTTTGAATGGATTCGGTTCAATAGACTACCAATGGACTTCAATATGAATGGCTACGAACGCCGGCAAACCCAAACAATTCGCCATACGAAACTTGCGTTGCAATTCATCCAATTTCCACATTGTCCCGAAGTGAATGCAAGATACGTTGCCGTTCATTTTTAAATCCGTGATTCTTCGATGGATCGAATTCGATGGAATTCGATGGCGCTAGGAACGCATTGAAAATTCAAAAATAAAAATTCATAGGAGATAATACTGTCCTACGTTTGCGGGAGCGCCGAACGAATTGATAAATGTGTCGGAACGTTACAGGGTACGATAAGCGAACGTTTCCGAGTCGTTTGAGCCGCGCTCGGCGCGTGTATTTTTCCTCTATATGTGGATGTTTCCTCGTGTCGTCTCCAACGTGTTTAACGACGAGGCAGTAAATGAAGAATCGGTGTAGTGATCGGCAGATCGCGGAGAAAAGGTTGCAATTGTTGGCAGAGCCACGTCTTTCTCTAACCGGAGTACGTTGACGATAGAGGCTTCCAATGACTGTCCAATGACGGGCCACACAGCTATGAGCCATTCGACGCAGGCATGGTCGAGACTAGAGCTTGGCTTACGTTCCGTATAAATGTTACAGTTCAATATCTTATCAAGAATGCACTTAAAGCTGAGAACCTCGAGTTTGACAACCTAGCGAGGTCGAGGAACGTCTCACGGAGTCACGGGTCTAATGAGTCGCCGTATCAATTAACATTCGGACTCTAGATGCCCTGTTTGGAATTTGAAACTTCAGATTTTGGAAGTTGAGGAACGTGGCAACAATACATACGTCTGAAAAACTGCGTCATGGAGTCCAATTTGTTCAGCCTTCAACTGTCTTTTGCTGGCATTTGAAACTTCAAATATTGGACGTTGGAGCACGTGGCAGCAAGTCGTATGTCTGGAAAGTCGTCATATAAAATCCCGTTTGTTCGGCCTCCGACTGTCTTATTCTGGAATTTGGAGCATCACAATTTAGAAGTTAGGGAACGAGGCGAAGAGTCACAGGTCTGAATTGTCGCCATATCAAATGCCATTCGCCCAGACTTTGGTCGCCTTTTTTGGAACTTCACATTTTGGAAGTTGGCGAACGTGGCAACAAGTCATACGTCTGAAAAATTGCCATACCCCATCCAATTTGATCAACCGTCTTATTCTGGAAATTGGAATTCTGGAATTTGTTATTTTGGAAGTTGGAAAACGAGGCGAGGAAAACGAGGCACAGGTGTAAATTGTTGCTATATCCAATACCATTCTTTCAGACTCTGGCTGTATTTTTTGCCATTTTACATTTTGAAAGTTAGGAAACGTGGCAACACGGCAAATTTGAAAAATTTCCACATGAAGTCCAATTCGGTAAGCCTTGGACCGTCTTATACTAGAATTTGAAAATTCAGATTTTGGAAGTTGAAGCACGTGGAAGTCATGTATCTGAAAAGTCGCCATATCAATTCCCGTTCGTTCAGCCTCGAACCGTGTTATCCTGCAATTTGGAACTTTCCATTCTGGAAATTGGGAAACACGGCAAAGAGGCATGGGTCTAAAATGTCTGCAATTTCAATGACCATTCTTCCAGACTTTCACCATCTTTTTTGGAATTTTACATTTCGGAAGGTGGCCAACGTGACAAGTCCTAGGTCTGAAAGATCATCACGTAAATTCAGGAATCTTTGGAATTAAACATTTTAGAGCTTGGAAAACGTGGCAAACAGTCACAGGTCTAAAAAGTCGTCGCATTGATTTCCATTCTCCCACACTCTAATCTTTTTCTTCCGAATTCAACATTTTAGAGTTTGGGTAATGTGGCACCGTCATAGGTCTAAAACATCACCGTATCAATTCCCCCTTTTTAGCCTCCAACTGTCTCATTTTGGCATCGGAATTTCACATTTGCGAATTTGTCATGGGAACTTTCTCAAGCGCGAATTCACGATCTGAAATGCTATTTTGGTGCAGGTTGAAGACTAAATACAAAACAAAAATTCCGGGCTACCACCTCAAAGCAGAACATAAAAATGTCTAGTGCTAAAGAACGCGAGCGAAGGACAGTGAGAAAGAGGCAGAACTCGTCAGGTTTGTAGTGTCAATGGTCGGTTCCCTTTTAGGTCGTGTTTAGCGAAAGATAAGCAGCTTCGTTATCCCCTACCGTGCGAGCCTCGGGACGATAAGTTACTCGTACGGTGCGACGCGCTGGCATGCAATCATTTCCACGCCGACATGTGCTTGGCACCAAGGACAAAATATATATATATGTATATATATATATTCCGTTTATATATAAAGCGTTCCCACTTTTTTGCGTACCTATGCATATAAGCACGCAAAGGAATGGAAACGCGATTGCATTAGAGTTTACAGTTCACCTTTTTTCGTTCTCGTGTCTGATCCTTTCATTTTGCAATTTCGGCTTTTTACCGAGTCTAGAAACTTTCCGTTGACAATGAGACAGCCCCAAAAGAAATCCCAAAGAGTAAACAAATTAAGGGAGGTTTCCACTTTGTTGGGCCAAAAAAAATTGGTTTTCCTGTATCGGCTGACTATTTGAAGAAGAGAAAGGTGTACACTATGGTCCTGGCATAGCAGATTGAGTGTTAGTATGAAACTTTTCATTTTATTCGCACATGAACTTCAGTTTGACTTTAAACGCGTTTTTGTCGAAACCAGGTTTTCCAAGTTTGCGGAAGCCCTAGCTGAGCAATCGTTATGAAATTTGGCAGGCACGTGTAAAACAAACGTCTTCACTAGTTGAACTGGAATTATCCAAAAATATTCACACCTTTTTATTTTATGAAGAAAAAACTGCAAATATTTTTGGTATAAAACTAAATTTTCTCTTCGACCGGTAACATTTTTTTCTTTTTTCAACTTTTCTTCTTGATTCTAGTACAACTTATACTCAATAGTGTACAAAGTAAAATTGTGTTTGATTTCTTCGCTCTAGGTCACCTGTTCAGGACTTGGGACTCCCACTCCCAAAACCATGCTTTGTCAAACTTTAAAAAATATCGTCACGTTGAATAAAGACCGCTTAGTAAACATACCAAATTTCAACATTCTACATTCAACATTTTTCGCATCAAAAAATGGTGAAAAATCGGATATTTTGTTGGCCCAACAAATAATAAACCGCACTTCAAAAACATAATGAGTTTCGTAATAAATACGCCAAGAGACAATACCAACAGTAGGTACTGGGCGTTCAGCCTTCAGCGATCTCCCGTGTCGAGCATCGTTGGCCTGGCCAATACCCGGATGGGTGACCGTTTGGCCGTGACCGCCCTGCCAGAGCCACCTTCACCGACTTCCCAATGGCAAGCCCCCAACTGAACCTCAACAAAAGCCTAGCCGCTTGTACTCCCCAGCTTTTTCGCTGTTGCCCTGTGCCCCCGTGTAAACGCGAGCGAGCAGTAAATCGCGAAACATCCCGTCGACAACCCTCCAGGGTGTTTCCGACCGACCGGAAATAGACAATTGGCAAGTGTGGTAAAAACTTCCTGATCGTGAATGGCCAAAATGTGCGAAGAATTGGAAATGAATACAAATAGCTGGTGAACACAAAGGTGCTGCGTAGGAAAATGAAAATGGATTTACGTCATATGGAGGTATGGAGAGAATAATTGAAGAATGATATTAGAAGGACGGCAGCCGTCTCTGCGTCCCGAGCCGGCAGTTCAAATGTCATCGGGAATGGAGAGAATCATATGATTTGAGGGAATTGAGAAGAGCGAAAGATTATTCGCTTGGTTGTTAATGACTTTGGCGTGATTGGTGAAAAGGTCAAGAGACTCAATGTTCGTGATGTTGATGTATAAAAGTCGCGGCGCACGTTCTTTGTGTTTCATTTGATAGACGTATATATGTATATATATATGTGTGTGTATGTGTGTATGTGTGTATATGTATATATATAGCAGTGACTTTTCCAAGGGATGGCTGCGCCGTTTGCGCGCTATTATGGCCGGATCGCGAGAACTTTAGTGTGTGCTCGTGTACACGAGAATTTCATCGGGCAGAGTAAACTGGGTCGCACGCGAAGCTTCCACCTCTTGCTCTGTCTCTCTCCCCCCGCTCACGGGCGCGAAATCCACCCCTCCGTGAGCTTCTTATCACTAGAGTGTGTAACGAGGGTTCCCAACTTCGTACGAGGGGGTGGATTCCTCGGGAGTGAGAGCCAAGAGACCCGAAGCTCTCACGATGCAGCCCTCGAGCCAATTTGTCACACTTTTTTCAGATTTCTTTCTTTGAACCACCCCCGCAATGGTTTTGCCTCAGTCGGTTGTCCAGGTGACACGCCAACGTGGCTGGGCTTCGGGATAATATTGTTCTTCGGACAGGGATGTAACGAATAGAGCACTGAAGGCGTTTCGTGAAAATATCGAATGAACGTTTACATTCCAGTTGGAAAGATAATTTTTTTGGATTCTTGTGTATATGTTTATTTGTATAATCATTTATATTTTAACAGAGTAATCTTTTGTCGAGGATGTGAATTATAGGTGCGTACATTATTTCGAAATAATTAACACTTTCAATTGGGTGAAGAAAAGTTGAAAGGCTGCTTACGATATGTTTATTTATATAATTATATATATATATATATATATATATATATACAGGGTGTCCTGTTATGAATGGATAATCCTGCAACTGTCGATAGGCTAGATCATGTCCTACTTATGCTGGAATTTCTGTTTAGTAAAAGACCCACGATTTTCGAGATTTTGGGCCTTATGTTATTTTAAAAAAAAATCATCTGTTTTTGGTTTTTCGCATGCCACTTCTACAAATGATACGAATCGATATTAATTAAGCAACTTTTTAACTTGATTGGCACCACATGCGTAGTACATTCTTTTTACACCGCAGGCTATCAAAGTCAGATGTTCGAATTGGTTTGAATAAAAATTCTACATAAGATCTTTTTTCATAAAGTTTACTCAACCTTGAAGGTTAAAAAAAAGACTTTTCTGGATAAAACAAATAACCAAGAGTATTTTTTTTTAAACCGGGTCAAGAAATTTATTATTCGTAGAAATGACATGCGAAAAGCCAAAAGCAGATGATTTTTATCTCGAAAACCGTGGGACTTTTACTAAACTGAAATTCCAGCACATAGTAGGACATGATCTGACCTTTTGACAGTTGCAGGATTATCCATTCATACCAGGACACCCTGTATATATATATACATATATATTATAAATAAACATATGACATGTGTATAATATATAAGACAAATCAACAAACAAATCGTGATGCCGGAAAAATGTGTATGATTTTTTTTGAAGTGGGGAGACCTATTCCAACTGACATTTAAAGTTACTATACAGGGTTCTCAGATGAATTTTAATTTCATAGTGAGTATCGTTAGCCGTTTATTTAACACATTTTATCTTCTTTTTTTTCTTTATTATTCGCTATTATGAATTGATTCGGTAATATGTCAATGGCAACAAAGTGAAGATGAGCTTATTTGAACTATCCTAATACATTTTGTTATATATGCGGAGAGTATGTTATTAAAACATTTAGAATAACGAGCACTGATTTCGTGAAAAGTGTATTCTTCTTATTTCGGGATAGAAATGAAGGATCAAGATAAATTCGAAGAAAATCTTGGCTCTTCAGTGAAGACCAAGAAAAATGCTTCCACCTAGACATCAAAATCATTAAAAATCGCGAAAAAGAAGCTTACTCAATGTAACAATATTGAATAAAACTAAAATTCTGAAATAAAAGTAGATTTGATAGAAAAATTGTATATTTCCGTGTACTTGCGTATAAAGTGTTAAAAAAAGATCAGCATAGAGATAAGATTTAGCAAAAATATACAGTTTTGCGGCACCAAATAGTCTGTTGAGCTGTGCAATACAAATAAGTATAAATAATTTGTATACAAATGTAGATAAGTATAAACTGCTTTTAGATATAAATTAGTAATACATTCAGTTTAAGTAATTCGTAATTGGAATAGATTAGGAATTAACAAATTACTCATTTATATCTGTAGGAAGTTTATCTTCATCCATATTCATATACAAATGATATGTATTTATTTATATTGAAAAAGAACTAAAACGAAAACTAAGAAAAATTGAGACCAATTAATCTGCTGACGACATGTTTATTTGTATAGTTATTTTTATGTATACAACAGTATATATAAATAGTTATATGAATAAACATATTTTAAGCAGTTAACTAATTTTCATTTTTTCTTCGTTTGCTTTCCAATTCTTGTTCAATATAAATAAATACAAATAATTTGTATTTCTATATAGCTAAGTATAAATTTGTTATACGCATGGATAAGTAATTTCTTAATTACTAATTTATATCTACAATAAGTATATACCCATCTACATTTATATACAAATTCTTTATATTTATTCACATATATAACGGTATATATAAATAGTTACATGAATAAACATATTATAAGCAGTTAACTAATTTTCATTTTTTCTTCGTTTGCTTTCCAATTCTTGTTCAATATAAATAAATACAAATAATTTGTATTTCTATATAGCTAAGTATAAATTTGTTATACGCATGGATAAGTAATTTCTTAATTACTAATTTATATCTACAATAAGTTTATACCCATCTACATTTATATACAAATTCTTTATATTTATTCACACTAATTTACATACTTACTTGCATTTGTGACAAATTATTATATCATACTAAACTCATTTGATATTATACACAAATAATGTATACTGACATGGATATTAATAAAAAATTATTGACACCTATTTATATTTGGTTTAGGTATGCTGCAACCTCACATTCTTTCATGGCTAATATCTGGCAAATAAAAAACATCAACGAATTTCTAAAAATACAAAAAACCCGATATCAAATAAATTCACAAGACGAATGAGAACATTCGTCGTGCAAATTGATTGGACTTTCTTTTACGAAATATTTTTATTTTCATCGAGGCTTATCGAGGCTCATGGGGCAATTCAGAAATTGCAAAATTAAAGGAACGCTAATGAGGCAAATTTCAAAAAAGAAAAAAATCTAAACGACCTAAAGTTATTCAGGATGGGCAACAAAGTGGAGAGGGTGTACCCCGGGTCTTGTCGAATCGACGGAGAAATCTTGGCGGAATATGATATATCAACCTACCGTATAATAATATTGCGAGGAGCTAAACTCGTCTCGGGACTATATAATCCCACCCCGAGCAAACCCGGCGATGGTCGATCGTTTCGCGCGCGCGGTCAGAGATCCTCGACCTCGAAAAAAAACTCTTCTCCTCTCTCGGCCAAGGTGGTCACACGTGTGTCCAAGTGTGTGCGCGGGCGCTCGAAGATACGGACGGCGGAGATGCTGGTGGTGAGATCGAACGATGGGGAGAAGCATTGGTCGGGTTCATCAGACCTCATATCATATGAGAGTATTTCGGGTGAATACGAGAGTAGCCCAGTGCGAGAGAGAGAGAGAGAGAGAGAGAGAGAGAGAGAGAGAGAGAGAGAGAGAGAGAGAGAGGCATTTCCAGACGTTTTTGTACTCGACGGTATCTTTCAATGAAATATAAATCGTGGTGAATACTGAAGCAATGAGAATCCTCTTTTGTATCCATCAGACCTTGTATACCTTTGGATGCTCGGCAAAGAAGCCTTTTTGGGATTTTTTTTTTTGAAAATACTAATAAAGCAATCGAAATAAGGTTTCGAAAAGTTTTATTTTTCATATCTACAGGTACTTGGATCGCTTTCTTATTTTCCAAAAAAAAATAAAAAATGGCGGCTCAGTGGCCGGTAAAAAATACACCTTTTTCTTAGGCCCTAAAAAAAATCGTAATCTACATGAGTTTTGCTAGCGAAGTACACGCGATTATGACAAAATATTGATTTTTGCAAATTTGGCATTGTTTTGAACAAAAAGTCGCATTTTCGACTTCAAAAACCGCCTTGAGTTGATTTTAAAAACCGCAATTGTTCATTGATCGTAAACATCGTGCGTACTTCGCTACAAAATCTATCTAAGAAGCTACAGTTGAAATTTGGAGTAAATCGGTTCAAAATTGTGGGAGCTACAAGTCCGCCCGCTTTTGAAAACATGGTTTCGAGAAAATCGCGTTTGAAGTTTGAAAACCATTTTTCTTACGTTCATAGCACTCTTGGGATCGTTATATATACGAACCATATCATTCTTGGAATGTGTATACATCATTCAAGGCCTAATATACGCGAAAAATTTCAACATTTTTCATTATTTTTTATTCCATTAGCCTGAACGGTTAGGAATATTTTAAGCTTTACAGAATTGAAAAATTCCAAAAATTCCGAACGTAAGGTAAGATTGCATTCATAATAGATACCGCGCGGCGCGCCCGACCGCCAACTTCAAAGCCGTTTTTTTCACGATTCACTTTTTTGAACCTTGTGAAAGTTCTAACTCTTGAACGAAGATTCAGATCGCTTTGAAATTTTTACAATATATTCTAAGTATCATCACCTATCGTGTGAACCACAGAAACAAAAATTTCCATGACACAAAAAAATATAACAAATAAAATACCGACGGAAAATTGAGTGAAAAAATGTTAAGTTTCGAATTTTTATTATAATAATTTTTTTTGTATAATATCGTTGGTTCACACTGAAGATACATTTATTATGCAATTATAAATATGTTCATTTTTTTTCAGACACCCACATCGATGCCGAGAACTTTCACCATCAACGCTCGCGCAAAAAAAATACATTGCTTTATTATGTTATATCTCCGCCATTTGTTAATATTTCTGATTTTTTTTTACGTATACTTAACCATGTGCATAAATTATCTGTAAAAAAAATGTTGTCAATATATGCGTCACTTTTTTTTAACCGCGTCTAGAAAAGTACCTTCGAAAATCGGCGAAATCGCGTATATTTAAGCAAATTTGAAAAAACGACACATTTTTTTCGAAGGTATACAGGGTGTTAGAAAAGACGATGCAAAGCCTTGAGGGGGTTATAGGTCACCTCGTTAGGAATATATCTAACCTGGGTTATCTTAGTCCAAAGTCTAAGGATTTCGAGTGATCGTGATAAGTATGATTTTGGGAAAATTTCCCAAAATTAGGTACTAACTCGTCTACCTCTTATGCTAATGCTATTTCTTTTAAATAGCATTAAGGGGGGATTGTCTTTTTTTTCGCAAAATTTACCGCTTTTTGGGAATTTTTTTGTGAAGAAAGTATACAACGGAAAACTTGTGAAACTTGGCATATAGTTTTATTGATCTGTTTACTACATACAAAAAATTTTTTAAACAATTTCATCAAAAAATCCGCCTCCCACCCCCCTCGACGCGCGATGGTCCTTTTTTGATGGTGTGCACGATTACAGCCTTCACGTTCATCCTGCAACAAAAACCCAAAAAGCATTTTACTTTAGACACATATAGCTATCGTTCGATGAACGGGAAAAAAAAATTGACGATTTGGTGACGTTTTGAACTTGAAGTATCGATTTTTCGAAAAAAATTGATCGATTTTTTGTTATAAATAAAAAACTATTAAACGTATTGCTTTTTTGCTTCCTCAAACGATAAAAGGATGTCAGCTGAGCATTCTGTCCAAATTTGAAGGCAATCGGTTGAATAGTTTTTGAGAAATCGTGCACACCATCAAAAAAGGACCATCGCGCGTCGAGGGGGGTGGGAGGCGGATTTTTTTATGAAATTGTTTAAAAAATTTTTTGTATGTAGTAAACAGATCAATAAAACTATATGAAAAGTTTCACAAGTTTTCCGTTGTATACTTCCTTCACAAAAAAATTCCCAAAAAGCGGTAAATTTTGCGAAAAAAAAAAGACAATCCCCCCTTAACATAAGAAGTATTTTTACTTTTTGACAAGTTTTTAATTATTCAACACGTCCCATTTAGTTAGTTGTGTGGATACAGATGATTGTATTGGTGTTTGTCGATTGGATATATATTAAGCTAAGACGCAAATAAGTTTTTAGTTACCAATTATTGTTTGTTTGAACATTATGAACGAGTTGGTACCTAATTTTGGGAAACTTTCCAAAAATCATACTTACCATGATAACTCGAAATCCTTAGACTTTGGATTAAGGTAACCTGGGTTAGATATTTTCCTAACGAGGTGACCTATCACCCCCTTAAGGCTTTGCATCGACCATCTCAACACCCTGTATATGTTTGGGCCTTAACACCAAACAGTATTGCTCTCTCTGGTGGTGTTACAACATAATTTATTTATATATAACATGATTTTAAAAAGTATTGTGATGATTAAACAAATATACACCTATATAAAATGATTGAAAAGTAATTGAAAAATGATGAGTATTTATATAAAATAAACTTTGGGTTTTCGATCAATATCGTCATTGCTCAACTTATCGATACCCCCAATACCGCTCGGTACACATTCCCTTAATTATTATCAACACGAGCAATATCTGAGCAGTGCAACGAGTGGATAGCATTTCCCCAGACATGCAATTACACTTCGATGCACGAACCATCGATCCAATTATCTCCATACCCATAAATACTCCGCTTTAGTTGGAGGATCTTCAAAGAATCCGTGGCTCACGGGCATCTTGTTGATCAGCTTCGTTCTTGGCGACCATAGTCGCGAAGCCAGCTCAATCAAGTTGTTTCAATCAATTCCTGATATCCAACGAGCTGATAACATACACATATTATTTCGCAAACGATATTTCGATCCTTCTATATCTATGCAGGTAATGCTTTTAATCAGTACATCTGTGGCGCCTTGGAGGATGTTGTTTTCAAATTTGTTTTAGCATCGGTGACTTTTGGGTCGAGGTGGTTCTAAAAATCAGCTTTGTCTAAATGTGCTCAAACTGAGCAAGAGGCAATTTCGAATGCCTTACATGATGTTTGATGTGGAGACAATAATTACGAGAAAGTCAAGAGTCTTGAAAATCATCGTCCCCTATATATACATGTATAATTGTAACGGGTTACACCTAGTTCGTGACCGGACAAAAAGTCATTTTTGTGATTTTTTTTTAAACGTGTGCAGGTTTTCAATTTTCTTTCACTTTAAGGGAGAACACCAGTGTGACAGGCTGAAAAAGATCGTTTTTGCAAATTTTATTGGCCTTCTACATTATTTATTTAGGATTTGGAAAAAGGTATGTTATTAAGCATACATCGAACTTATTTCCTGTAAATTTTTATTTAAAACAAATAAAAATTAACAACGTTATTGAGGTATAATAGAGTATCTGTTTAAAAACGTGGTCCAAAGGCCGGATCGATAACTTCACAATGATTGGTCTGAAAAATTAAAATTAAAAAATTTGATAATCCAAATAAATGTAGTTCTCGACGTACGTAGCCGTTGCTCGAAAAAAAAATCACAAAATGGCGGGTGTTAAAAAAGTGTAATTTTTGCGAATTTTCATTTATTCGAAACTTATATTTGGGGGCTGAAAAAATACAAAAAGAAAAAAACGGTTACGTACGACGATAGCTACTGCAATTACGGAAAGTTGTTCTTTTTAAATTGAAAATCGGACAGTTATAGCAGGAGTTGTGATACCGGCCAAAAAAGTTGTTTCGAGAAAAACGCGATTGACAGTTTTCGTATACATAAATCGTTGGGACTACCTGCTCTGACTAAATCGTCTGTAACTAGGTGAATTTTCATTATTTTGACTTGAATTTTTTTCACATTTTCTTCAATATGTATACTTTGGGATTTTTCCCAAAGTATACATATCCCAAAGTATACATATCCCAAAGTATACATATTGAAAGTATACATTTCGAAACAGCTTTTTTTCAATTGGCGTGACAAATAACTTCAACAATTTTCTCTCGATTTACTTCAAATTTGAAAGTTATGTTCCTAAATGCATTTCGCAGAGAAGTACGTATGGAAGTTCTGATTAATCGAAAACTTTTCATTTTATGAGCAGTTTATGAGCAGTTATAACGAAATTTTTCACTGAAAATTCATTTCTTAAGCTCAAATACCTACAACTTTTGAATAAAACAATATTTTTTAATTTCCCTACGTACTTCTCTAGGTATTCTAAGGTAGATTGACGAGAATTTTTGTTTTTTGTTCTAGGTAAAAAATTGATGCTAAACGTCACGCCGCGGAGGGCCTAAAAAAAGATAACAAAAGAAAATATTAGTAGTCGGCCATTTTGTACATCGAAAAAAATATATATATCTTCTAACAGCTTGATATTCATACCAAATAGATGTGTAATTAATTTTTGCAGTAAATCACTTTTTCATACGAAAAAAAATCCTTAATTTCCGTTGATCCGTTGATTTCCGACAGATTGGCCGCAGTCCAAAGTGAAAGTATCGATTTTCGGTGCAAAAACGCTCTATTGTCGTCGATTAAAAAAACCCTATCCATCGAGAAAAAAAATTCCTTCGTTCGAGCGCTGCTTTTCGATATGTCAAAGAAGCTCATACAATTCGAAGTTGATCGGTGCAGCGATTTTTGAAATATCGTGGTCGCCGATTTAAAAAAAGTCATTTTGAAGAAAAAAAACGCCTTTAAAGTGATCATCTAAAAAAGTGACAATTAAAAAAAACGATGATCCCACGTAGACGCCGAGCTTGAAGAAGAAACCTCGTTTTATATCAATACGTCGAGTATCATTGAAACGGCTTGATTCGTCAAAGCCTACGAAACGACGTGTTAATCCTGCAGCCTGAGATATCTTGATGCCCGTTGATTGTCGGATCCCACTCGCTACTCTAGTTGTATAACGACCCACGAAGAGAATAGCCACTGGATCGTTATACATTCTGTCGTATTATACAGCGAGTGCGTACAAATGGAGGCTGTAAAAGCAGTTTACATGCCGAGCAAGAATCAAGATACATGCACACATATAAATATATATATATATATATATATATATATATATATATATATATATATAAATCCGTCGAAAGACGAGGAGGGTCAAGAGGGAGCGAGAGAGTGCGAGAGGCTCTCAGGATTATAGTATACGGTACATGAGAAATAACGCTCTCGCCATGCTGTGAGAGGCAAAAAACAGGAACCGGCGAGACACGAGACGTGTATATAGAGGAGGGTGCCGGTTGATTCTGATGCCTGCAACTCTCATCGTGGTCCTCGTGTCGTTGCGGTCGAGAAATCGAGTAAGAGGCGAAGAACGAGAGAGAGCGAGATAGAGGAAGAGAGAGAAACCTCTCCGCAGGTTTTCTATATCTCTCTCGAGTTTAAAGTGAGTATTAAAGTCTTCGGTCGAGCAAGAGCCGAAGCGAGTTTTTCGCTCTCGCTCCAAAGTTTGCATCGCCCGAATAGGCCACACGAGAGAACTGTTCTCGTACGTACTTATATATATATATATATATATATATATATATATATATATATATATATATATATATATATACTTTATATACTTTATATATATAAACAAACCCAAACACACACACACATACACACAATGTATATGTGTATATATAATGCCGATTTTATGCACCGCTAGGGAGACGCACGTGAAGCGTGCACATTGCGTCACACGTCACCATGAAAATGCACTCGTCCCATTGGATCAAGAGTTTGTCTATACCCTCGATATATATGCAGGGTGGTCACAAAAGTCCGAAAGGAAAATCCAGATAAAAATAATATATATCGAAATTTTTCTAAACTAAACATTAATTCATTCCCCTAAAGGGCATACTTACACCTTTCGGGAACTGCCCGTCTGCTTTCTGTACGATGGTTGGTTCATGAGATATTGATTATCAAAGTAAAAAACGTCATTTTGGCTTTAATAGTACATACCGTCAAGCACATAACGATAAATCATCGTACAGACGACTTTCAAAGCTCGAATTGAAGACGAACAAGGAAAAGAGATCTGATTGCGTCATTGATAAAAAATCCCTTGTAACATTAGTAACAAAGGGCAGGAAAAAATTGGACGTTGAATCTGGAAAACTAGGGATTTTGAGCTTTTAAATGCTTTGTTCAATTTTCTTTTACGGTGATTATGCGCGGAGATCGAGCAATTTTAAAATGACCTCAAAGTATCGGACATTTTTTTGTTCCGTCATTTTTGTCAGTCGGTAGTGTATATTATTTGACAAATTAGTTTGTGTAATTTAAATACATTAAATATATTAATATTTAAAAGTGTGAGTTTAAAAATTAAATATTTAAATTTTAAATGAATATTGAATGAAAATTATATTTATATAGGATATTCCACGCCATTTTACATGGCCCATGGCTCCGACCACTTTTTGTTTTTCTGATTTTATTTGGTAAAATTGTACCCCATGGAATAAGCATCCATACCAATTTTTAGATTTTCATCTCTTATCTTTCAGGAGTTATAAATGTTCCAAAAATATCGATTTCGGGAGTTTTGGAAACGTTTAAACGCTGATAACTCCTGAACTAATTGAAATATCGACAAGTGCCGATATATCACTTTTTTCACTTTGAAGCATACTTTCCTTAAAAAATATGAAAAAAATTATTAACTATCAATGTCAACGTTTTTTTGCTTCTAAAGTGGAAACTATTTTGAAAAAAGATTGCCTTTTCATTTTAAAAAAATCTCTAAAATAAAGTAACTCATTCTATGATCTTTAAGACTAGTTCAGCGTGCGCCCATTTTTGCTTCTATTGTTTTCCGAATTGATCATCTGTTTTTGAGAAGATTTTTATCATTTTAATCTCCATTAATGCTATCAATGATTTTGTAATTTCCAATTCGGCTTCGACAGGCCTGAAATGGTTTATTTTTTATTCATGCTGAATTTAACAAAAAAAAATATTATTTCGAATAAAAAATATAAATATTTTTCTCAAAATTGTTTTTTAATGGTATATGCAATACAGGTATTTTTAATTATTACAATAAAGTATAGATAAATAAACAAACAAAAAATATATCGATATCTACCTAAAATATTGTAGTAGATATAACGTATTGATGTCATCACGTTAAAACGCGAAGAGAATCCATCGATTATACGGATCTCGAAAAAATACGTGAATTGCCGAACGAAACGAAAAAGAAAACACATATAGTGAAAAGCCTCGCTGTTGCATTATGCATCGACCGAAAACGTATGGTGACTCATGATCACCGATATATCTTTAACGATTTTTTCCCGAAATTTACAAACTTGTTCGTGGGAATTGATCGACACTGTGACGTTCGTCACATGCATTGACGGTCGACCCGTGATTGTGGAAGATAGCGGTTGTAGATGAGGAAATGTAAAGGGCGATGTTATTCCGGGGTTGGTTTATCTTTGGATCGTAAAAAGAAAAAGGTTATCGTCATGCTGACCAACAAGGATTTTTTGTGATTCAAATGATAGTATGCGCATATTGGTGAATAAGATTTACAATGAGTGAAATTGTAAATTTCAATGTTGTAATTTTTGTTGTTAATTTGGAGTAAAGTTATAATTGTAATTTTCAATGTTGTGAATGTAAATTGTAAAAATTAATTTAGTGAATTGATCGGGCGAAAGTACGGAGTAGAATTGAAGATTTCAAATATTCGGGACGCATCGACGTGATTCCCGTTGTCAATTCGAACGAAGCGTTTTCGACGTCTCTCGTCTCTTCGAGACGCTTTGCCGTGGACGGGACTAAAATTTATCCGCGATTATAGGATACGATACGGATTGCTTGAGGAAAAACAGACGCTGTTGATTTTTTTCTCCCTTGCTCTATCCTTTTTCTGTTGCATTATGAATTGACCTAAAACGTGGTGATTCGAAACAAACGCGCCGAAGACTTTTCCGCGGGACTCACAATCCGCTCTAAATGTATCGAGTCTCGGCGAATATATTTTCCCTCACAGAGACCGCAGTGCTGGAATATTCCTCATTTGAACAATTTTTTTCGTATGCGAAAAGGAGGACATCGTTCCTCAATCCGGCAATAGGGGCACTTCCGGTTTTCCAATCTTTTTTCTTCCGAGGCCTTCTTCTTTGAGCTTTTTTTCTTCTCAATATTCAGCAATGTTAAAAATTGACTTACGCGAACTTCAAGCATTTTTTCCTTTCAAAATTCAGCAACCCTCCGAATTGACATGCGCAATTTTGAAGCTTTTTTTCGTCTAAGAAATCAGCAGTCCTGCAAATTGACTTGCGCAGTATTGAAGCTTTTCTTCGTCTCAAAATTCGGCAACCCTCCACATTGACGTACGAAATTTTCAAGCTTTTCTTTGTCTTAAAATTGAGAACAAAAAATTGTAGTTTTTTTTCGTCTGAAAAAAAAGCAATTCTCCAAATTGAATTACGGAATGTTCGAGCTTTTTCTTCTTCTGAAATTCGGCAACTCTGCAAATCGACTCACGCAAGCTTCAAGCTCTTCAAGCTTTTTTTAGTGTCAATTCAGGTACCCGCCAAATTGATAGCCGCAATCTTCGAGCTTCCTTTTCTTCTAAAAATTCATAAACCCTCCAAACTAATGTCCCCAATCTTAAAGCTTTCCTTGGTTTAGCAGACCTCCAAATTGACTTACGCTATCTCCAAGATTTTTTTCTTCTGAAAATGCAGTGTCCCTCCAAATTGACGTGACGCTTAAGCTTTATTTCTATCATAATTCAACAACGCTGAAAATGGACTTCCATAATTTTGAAGCTTTTTTCGCCTCAATTTCAGCAACCCCCCATTGACTTCCGCAACATAGAAACGTTTTTTCGCCTCAAAATTCAGCAACCCTGCAAATTGACTTACGCCATCTTCAAGCTTTTTTTTTTTCTTCTAAAAATTCAGCAACCCTCCAAATTGACATCCGCAATCTTCAACCTTATTTTCTTTTCACAATTTAGTAACCCTCCAAATTGCCTACCTCAATCGTAGAGCTTTCTTTTCTGCAAAAAATTCAGCAACATTCCAATTTGTCTTCCGCAATTATCAAACTTGTCTTTCTTCCCAAAATTCAACACCCGAATTGACTTTCCACAATCTTGAAGCCATTTCTCCTAAAAATTCAGCAGACCTCCAAATTGACTTTCGGCACTTATAAAGCTTTTTCCTCTCCTAAAAATTCAGCAGACTTCCAAATCGACTTTCGGCACTTTTAAAGCTATGTCTTCTTCTAAAAATTCAGCAGACCTCCAAATTGACTTTCCAAAATCTTGAAGCCTTTTTTTCTAAAAATCCAACAGACCACCAAATTGACTTTCGGCACTCTTAAAGCCTTTTGTTCTTCCAAAAATTCAGCAACCCTCCAAATTGACTGCCGCAAAGCTTGATCGAATTCCCCAGCCAAGCAGGGTGGGCCTCCGCCAAAGAAACTTTCGCCGACCCCAGCAGAAAGAAACTCTATCGAAAATCGCCTGTCCAAGAGATGCAATGTTTCTATAATTTTCTAGAACCTAACCCAAACGAGACGATAAAAGACTTAAGAAGGTAACGGAATCTGGTGATATTTCCAACCATCACCCATGCGCCTGTATCCAGATTCAATCGAGCGAGAAATTCTCGAATGTACTTGCTTCAAATCTCTAAGCAAGACTCTTTTTTCCCCTATCTTATTGCTGGTTCTTTTTTTCGAAGTTTCACGCGGCAGAGTCGATCGAGCGAGAAAATGATTAAATTCCTTGAGAGTCCGAGGCGAGAAAGGAGTCGAGGGGAACGGAGCTGAGAATATATATATATGTGTGTGTGTGTATATATATATCGAAGCGATAAAAGAGCGTCTATATCGTTTTCTATCCTCGTGCGAGTATATTATTAGTTATACACGAAGGATAGTCCTCGGATCGCTCCACGTGTTTCTCCAGCATCCATGTCCACTAACTATCTATCAATGTATTCATCTGTCTCTATCTCGAAGCAACTTTGACCATTACCTCTTCTATCTGCCTATTCTCTCTCACTCTTCCTCTCTCCCTCTCTCTCTCTCTCTCTCTCTCAGCTGAAACTCCCAGGCTCCAAGACGTGTTCTCAGCGCGTTAGTTTTCTCGCGAACACAAACTCGCGCTTTATATTCTCTCCGTTGGTTGGTATCCTCCTCCGAGGAGCGCTCCCTCATTCGTATGTGCGTGTGTCGTTGTGAGTTCTCTCGGTTCCCTCGGACGACGCTTGATTTACTCGAAACAAGTGTCACCCTTGGATTTATATTTAGAGCGCGTTACATCGCCGAGAGAAGTCTCGGGAGGGGTGACTCGCTGCGCGATATCCCTGGGGACCGTGGAGTCTCGGAGTAGGACGACGCAGCAAGAAGAAGAAATAGAAGAAGAAGAACAAGATGAAGAAATGACGAGAAAGACAAAAAAAATATTTCAAAAAGACGAGCCTGTCTCCTCGGATATTCGAAGCTGCTTGATCTCACTGAATCAAGCGCCTGATCTCGGAGAATCGTGAAAAAACTCATGGTGTTCTTTTTTTTAAATCGTTCAATGAAACTATGAGGGAAAAACTAAAACGATCGTGGTTCCAATGAATTATATCCTGCGATTTTATTATGAGCAAAGATATCCCGCTGGGAATTTTTCTGGAGGCGAAATATCCCCGTGGAAAATATTCGGGAGGCAAAATATCCCCTTGGGGAATATTCCGGAGTGAAAATAACCCCTTGGGGAATATTTTGGGGGCAAAATATCCCCTTGGGGAATATTCCAGACGCAAAATAACCCCTTGGGGAATATTCTGGGGGCAAAATATACCGCTGGGGAATATTGGGGAGGCAAAATTTTTCCTGGTAAATATCCTGGAGCCAAAATGTCCTCTAAGTAAACTCAAACACACAATTACGATACTATATTATGGCGAGATCGTGAGCGAGTATTATGGGATACTTTTCGATTGTACGATATTATGAGATATTTTGTAGAGGAATATGGGATATTTTGCGAAGAGATTTGTTCCCTTCAGGATATTTTCCCTAGGGCATATTTTATGAAGGGATATCTCCCTATGGAATATTTTGCCTAGGGGATTTTTCGGAGGTATATATTCCCCATGGAATATTTTCCCTATGAGGTATTTTGCGAAGAGATATTTTCCCTCGTGGGATATTTTCCGAGAGGATACATTTCGAATGGAATATTTTCTCTGTAAGGCCTTTTTCGGAGCTTTGTGTGCCCTATGGGATATTTTGCGAAGGGACATTTTCCCTATGGGATATTTCACGAAGGGACATATTTCCTGTGGAACATTGCTCCTACGAGGTATTCTGCACAGCTATATGTCCCTTATGCGATATTTTGCGAAGGGCTATTTTTCCCATGGGATATTATTCTTATGGGATATTTCGCGAAGGGATATATTCCCATGGGATATTTTCCCTATGAGGTATTTCGCGAAGGGATATTCTGCGGAGGGATTTTCACCTAGGGGATTTTTTTCGGAGGTATATATTCCCTATGGGATATTTTCCCTATGAGGCATTTTTCGGAGCTTTACGTGCCCTATTGGATATTTTGCGAAGGGACATTTTCCCTATGGGGTATTTCACGAAGAGATATTTTCCCAATGGGATATTATCCTTATAGGAAGGGATATATTCCTTATGGGATATTTTCCCTTTACTGCATTTTGCGAAGCGACGTGTCCTCTAGATGGTGTTTTTCCTATGGGGAATATTTTCTTATGGGGGATGGTGTTTTTCCTATGGGGGATATTTTTCGTATAGGATATTTTGCAAACGGATATTATCCCTAGGGATATTTTGCGAAGGGACATATTCCCCCAGAGATATTTGTCCTGCGGGAAACTTTTTTGATGGATCATTTTCTGGCATATTTTGATACAGGATCTTTCGACCTACCGCTCCGGCGACTCGTCTCCAATTTATCCGTTTGCGCCCTATGCAGGTACATATTAATCGAGCCTGTGATTTCATATGTCACGGAGCCCTTGTCACATTATTTCACAGCCAGCCAATGACACAAAGTGCACAAAAATATGTTATAAAAAAATGCACGCAAATGTTCCCAGTGCGTCAGTGTACATTCATAGAAAAGTCGCTCATCGTGGTGCGCGCCTGGGCAAACGTAAGCGAGGTAGCTGCAACACCGAAGTGATCGGTATCTTGTTACAGAAAATCCGCCAGTCATGCAGAGAGCGCTCACGTACTCCACCTTGTCGCGGTCTTCGAAAAGCGTTCGCCATCCCATTACCGTTGAATCATCGTGAAAAAAGCGGTCAAGCGCGCGTCGGATCACGCGTCGAAGCGGGCCCCGTGGCTAGTTGAGTACGCGCGTAATTGCGGTATCGAATCGAAACTTAAGGGGTTACACTTAGCTCGTAGCTGGAAACAGCGGAATGTTCGTGATTTTTTTCTGGCCAACCGTGTGCAGTAGGGTGACACAAATTTGAGCTCCATTTTTTTCCTTTTTCTCACCATCCTGAACGACTTAAAAAACTAACTACTTAACTAATCTACTTAAAAAAAAAAATTGTCGCGAAAGCTGCGAAAAAATATTTAGAGGTCGCTCAAGCCTCCGAAAAATTCAAATTTACATTAAAAAATATTTTTTTTTTCGAAAGCCGGTTTCTCAAGCCGGCCAATTAAAATTTAGCGGTCGCTCAAGAGCTTCGAAATTTCCAATTTTCGCAATTATTTTTTTCACTCTTCTCACTCATAAATTTGACGCTTTGTAAAATTTTCGAAACAATTACCCCTTTTTTCTTTAGAAACAGATTTTCCAAATGTACCCCACACTTCTAACCCAAGAATTATAATCTTTGTTCTCATAAAATGATCCTTTAAAGCTCTTGTCCGCAAACAAAATTATAAGTCGTTTTATTCGTAAAAGTGAAATGGCAGCTGTTTTCCGCGCATCGTAATGTGTCCCACAGTTGGTCTCGTTAGACAAATTGCGGACCAACCGTAGCTGTACTCTGTGACGTAGCTGTACTCTGTAACTATAACGAATTATTATAACACTTATCGTCTAATTGGTGTTTGTTGCGAATTATTATAATAAATTATTCAGAAAATGTAACACTTCGCTGTTTATTTTTTTTTATATGCGACAAGGAATTATAATGCATGCGAGATTTATTTTTTGGCGGAAATTGTAAATTTCGAAAACCTTGAGCGACCACTAAATATTCATTGGCCGGCTAGAGCTTTCGCGGGGTTAATTAAAAAATTATGAAGCGTAAAATTCATCGGTAAGAAGTGGACGAAAAAGAAACAATTTTTTAGTGAAAATTTGAATTTTTGGGAGGCTCGAACGACCTCTAAATATTTTTTGACCGCTCGCAGCTTCAGCGACAATTTTTTTTTATAGAAGATATTTGAATGGTGAGAAAAAGGAAAAAAAATAGAGCTCAAATTTGTGCCACCCTAACAACCCTTCGGTCGGTTTATATTGAAAAAAATCCGGGATACGCTTTCAACATTTCTTAATATGTCCGCATAATTAAAATTGGGAAAGTATAAAACTGAATTGTAAAAAATTATTGAAAATTTTCATTTTAGGAAAGTGAGCATTTTATTTCAAATTTTTCCGGGTCAAAATGATCCAGTGCGTCAAGGAACGGTTAGGTATATTTTTTTGTTATACATTAAAAATTACGGTTTAAGTATATTTTTTTGTTTTACATTGCAAAGTACGGGGTTAAGTATCTATTACATTTTTTTAATTGATAATGTTTATAAATGTGGTAGATAAAATTATTTGCTGTTGAAAAGCGTTATTCGGGGTGACCACTGCTGCTCGGAAACAAATTATCCGAAATTCAAAAAATCCACCGCATGAAATTATCTGGTGCTTGGCCGAAGGATTTAATAAACTATTGATTTTTTTTTTAAATTCCCGTAGTCCAGAGTAAAAGTATCGTTTTTCGGTGAAAAACCACTATATTTTCGTTGACAGAAACAAAATGTGAGTATAAAAAAAATTCCTTCGATCAGGCACTGCTTATTGATGTGTAAAAAAAGTTTGTGAAATTCGAAGTTGATCTGTGCCGTATTTTTTTTAATACCGTGGTCACCGATTTAAAAAAAAGTAATTTTGAGAAAATCACGTTTAAGGGGGAAGATACCTGTGGGCGAGGAAAAAATTGCTGATTTTCATGATTTTTTTAGAAGAAAAAATGTCTTCACCATTTTTTAGACTTAGGGTACGTTCTATTAGTTCGTTTAGCTGTGACATGGTATTTTTTTTATTAATTTTCGAAAATGAGGAGGTATGGCACGGTCTTCTAAACGGGTTTTGGCGGATATTGTCAAACGGCGTGATACGTAGCGTGGCCAGATTGATCTGAAAAAAAACCACCGAAGTTTTTTATATCTCTAACACTTATACGCAGAATATAAACCAAAAAAAGTGAGAAATGTTAAAAATCCATTAAATAGATACACTTTGGTATAAATATTGAATTTTTCGAAAAAAAAAAAAAAACAAAATCTACATTTGCAATGAAAAGGACTTTTAAAAAAATTTCAGTAACATTTAGGATCATCTTTTAGAAAATAAGGTTAGAATGAATTCTGTTGTAAAAAACTTGTAAAGAAAGTTGTGCAAATAAAACTCGATTATTATTATTGTTATTAGGTTAGAATGATTTATACCAAATATCATCAGTATCGGTCGATTAGTTTTTTAGCTATGCGTTGCGCCAGTTTTGAAAATTCAGTTTAGAAAACCACGCCATACCACCATCATTTTCAAAGATCAATCCAAAAAAATATCATGTAACAGCCAAAAGTAGTGACAAAACATACCCTAAGTCTGAAAAATGTTAAAGAAATATTTCCTTTTGAAAAAAATCATGAAAATCGGCGAATTTTTTCCTCGCCTAAAGGTCCCCCCTCCCCCACGCCTTAAAGGTCGCATTTTCGCGGGATCTACCTATAAACGCCCACAACTCCCTCAATTTTGAACGGATTGACTTAAAATTCTCAGAGAATATTTTTGGAATGTTATATTTTGAGAATCCAAACCAAAAATCGATATTTTCCAAAATTTCAACCACGCGCAAACCCTTAAGGGGTAAGGCAGTAGAATTTTCAAAAAATCTTTTTTTTTCGCTAATCCGGTGCTTTATCGTCATAAAAATAAGTGACTATTCAATTTATAGCTGATTAATCGAAAACTTTTCATTTTATGAGCAGATTTATACAAAAATGTTCACTGAAAATTCATTCAAATACCTACAACTTTTGAATGAACCAATATTTTTTTAATTCCGCCCGTACTTTTCAGGGTACTCTAATGTAGCTGGACGAGAATTTTTGTTTTTTGTTCTAGGTCTAAAATTGTGGAAACTAAATGTCACGCCGCGGAGCGCCTAAAAAAAGACAACAAAAGAAAATATTAGTAGTCGTCATTTTGTACATCGAAAAAAAAAGTGTAATTAATTTGATGAGTGAATCACTTTTTCATACGAAAAAAATGGTTAAATTCGCACATGATTTTCTACCCGTTACTGTGGCCTAACCCCTTAATTGATTTCGGAAAGTTAACGAATTAACTTTGCTGTTCTCTGACAAAAGAAAAACTCGCCCTGATGACGTTCGCCCGTCGCATATTGTTTTCCGCGACAGACTCTATTTCACGTGGACGCACGTGGTCATTTGGGAATGGCAATCGCGATTTGGCGTCCTCGCGTTCGCACCCGCGCGAGCAGCGCTTGCTGCGGGCTGTTCGTGTGCGTCTCGAGAGGGTTGTTGCCATGCGAGGTTCCTCTGCGCCGGGGACGACGACCACGACGACGACGACTACACGACGAGTAGGACGCGGAGAAAATCGTGCAGACCGTGTGTATGTACGGGAGGGAAGAGCACACGTTCTCCCGACCGCGCCCTGCTAACCACGCCGTAGGTAGTAATTGATTGAGCCGCGCCCCTTCGAGGGTGTTGTACCTCCTATACATTCGCTGTATACCGTTACCACCCTGTGTGTGCTTGTGTGTGTCATACGCGCAAAGGATGTATATAGGACGCACACGGTCGGACGTTGGAGTGAAATACGACAAGGAAACTCGTTCCTAATGCATAATCCAACTGTTAAGCACTGACCAACACACCCAAAAGCCCCGGGAGCGAACCCTCCAATTGTTCGATTCGCGAACATTAACGTGTTAGATTAGTTAGCGTGTCTGGGGAGACTCTGCACTAACATCGAAGTGTCGTGGACCTGCGACCCAATTTTTTATCACTGCACTACATATAGCAATAATAGTTATGAGTTTCTATGATAATGTGTACACTTAGGTTTTTTTATGGACGTTACGGAATTCCGTAATTATGTTAGTAATTGCATATTAGGATAGTAATTGAAAAATAGTTGTGTTAGTAATTGACATGTTACGAAATTGCATAGTTATGTTAGTAAATGTATGTTACAAAATTCCCTAGTTTTGTTAGTAACTGCGTATTAGGTTAGTAATTGAAAATAGTTGTGTTAGTATTTACCATGCTACGAAATTGTATAATCATGTTAGTCATTGTATGCTAGGTTAGTCATTGAAAATAGTTTACTGGTACTTTCATGTTAGGTTCGTAATTAAAAATAGTTATGTTGGTATTTCCATGGTAGGTTGATAATTAAAAATGGTTGTGTTAGTAATTAGCATGTCAGGAAACTGCATAGTTATGTTAGTAACTTAATGTTCACGGAATTGCATAATTATGTAAGTAATTAGCATGTTACGAAATTGCATAGTTATGTTAATAACGAAATGTTACGAAATTGCATAGTTTTGTTCGTCACTGCATATTAGATTAGTAATTCAAAATAGTTGTGTTAGTAGATAGCATGCTACGAAATTGCATGGTTATGTTAGTAACTGTATGTTACGAAATTCCATGGTTTTGTTAGTAACCGTATGTTACGGAATTCCACAGTTTTGTTAGTAATTGCATATTAGGTTAGTTATTCAAAATAGTTGTGTTAGTATTCAGCATGCTACAAAATTGTATAATTATGTTAGTAACTGCATGTTAAGTTCGTAATTAAAAAGAGTTATGTTAGTAATTAGCATGTTACGAAATTGGATAGTTTCGTTTGTAATTGCATGGAAGTGTAGTAAGGAAAAATCGTTCGTTATTAATTGCATGGTAGTTTATTAATTAAAAATAGTTTGTTAGTAATTCCATGTTAGGTTAGTAATTAGAAATAGTTACGTTAGTAATTAGCATGCTACGAAATGGCATAGTCATGTTAGTAACTGAATGTTACGAAATTGCATAGTTTTGTTCGTCGCTGCATATTAGGTTGGTAATTCAAAATAGTTGTGTTAGTAGATAGCATGCTACGAAATTGCATGGGTATGTTAGTAACTGCAGGTTACGAAATTCCATGGTTTTGTTAGTAACCGTATGTTATGAAATTCCACAGTTTTGTTAGTAATTGCATATTAGGTTAGTTATTCAAAATAGTTGTGTTAGTATTTAGCATGCTACAAAATTGTACAATTATGTTAGTAACTGCATGTTAAGTTCGTAATTAAAAATAGTTATGTTGGTACTTCCATGCTAGATTGGTAATTAAAAATAGTTATGTTAGTAATTAGCATGTTACGAAATTGCATAGTCATGTTAGTAACTGAATGTTACGAAATTGGATAGTTTCGTTAGTAATTGCACGGAAGTGTAGTAAGGAAAAATCGTATTTTAGTAATTCCACGTTAGGTTAGTAATTATAAATAGTTACGTTAGTAATTAGCATTCTACGAAATTGCATAGTCATGTTAGTAACTGAATGTTACAAAATTGCATAGTTTTGTTAGTCATTGCATATTAGGTTAGCAATTAAAAATAGTTGTGTTAGTAGCTAGGAAGCTACGAAATTGCATAGTTTTGTTAATAATTGTATGTTACGAAATTCCATAGTTTTGTTAGTAACTGCAGGTTAGGTTAGTTATTCAAAATAGTTGTGTTAGTATTTAGCATGCTACGAAAGTGTGAAATTATGTTAGTAATTGCATGTTAGGCTATTCATTCAAAATAGTTCGTTAGTGCTTTCATGTAAGGTTAGTTATTAGAAATATTTACGTTAGTAATTAGCATGTTACGTAATAGCTATGTTACTAATTGAATGTTAGGTTAGTAATTAAAAATAGTTGTGTTATTAATTAGCGTGTTACGAAATTGCATAGTTATGGTGGTAATTACATGTTAGGGTGGTAAACAAAAATAGTTATGTTAGTAACTGCATGTTTGGCTAATAATTAAAAATATTTATTTTAGTAATAGCATGTCAGGTTAGTAGTTAGAAATAATTATGTTAGTGATTGCATGTTAGGGTACTAATTAAAAATAGTTACGCCAGTAGCTGTATGTTAGGTTGGTAATTAAAAATAGTTCTCTTTGTAAATAGCACGTTACGAAATTGCATCGTTAAGTTACTCGGTACACTCGTTTTTTTCAGGCTGAACGGAAGCTGATTCGATTAGAGTACGATTATGAGGCAATGACAATCATTTTCGGAAATGTTGTTTTCACAAACGTCTTGTTTAAATATTTAGAAAACGTCTTTGGTTATAATAACCTTCTATTATAATAACAGAAATGGAACTCTCAATACAAGATGCCTCTAAAATGCATTCCCGTGAGTCAAATTTCCGACATACATGACCCAGGCAAAAATCGGAAACCACTTAAGGCGTTACCCCCACTTGTAGCGCAAAAAAAGGCCTTTTTCATGAATTTTTTTAAAGAAAACTACAAAACTTTTTTAATCGATCAATATACCATCTTAAAGAACACATCTTGAAGAACTTTCAGGAATTTTTTTATCGAAAAATATTACATTGTTTAGTGGCAAATGGCCGTCAATGAAATAATGTTTTTATATACACGGTTTGCGGTGACCAACATTGCGGCGAAGTGGATCATCTGAAGAAAAAAATGCGGATGGATTTAGTCAAATATAAGTATAAACTAGTCTTTAATCGAAGGATTTTTAAAAATATTCATTTTTCACAAAATGGCGGACAGTCAAAGTTAATGGTTCGATTTTAACGAAAAAAAACGGCCGTTTTTTGGCTATAAAACGGCCATTTTTTTCGAAAAAAAAAATCGAACGTTTAAAGACTACATTTTTATGTATTAAATAAGCCTGCAAAATTTCAAGATGATCGGTTCATTAGTGCTCGAGTAATCTTGGTCACCGACTTCAGAAATGCCATTTTGAGAAAAACGCGTTTAAAGTTTCTCTTTCAATGCTCTTTCAACGCGGATTCTTCTCTTTCAACGCTCATATCTGTCAATTTTGTTCAGATCGACTTGAAATTTTCAGGACATATTCTCAGATACTTATACTTCAAAAAAATGCAATAAAAAAAATCGATTTTTTCAAAATCGCAAGTGGGGGTAACCCCTTAACACATCAATAAGTGTAATAATTTAAATAAACACAATTCTTTTTGAAAAATGTATTTTCGAATCGCTTATTCAATATCGTTTTCAATTTAAATATAGCGCGAGTCGATATTGAGATTGAAGACTGCCGCGCACTGCCTTTTGCGTCGACCGCCAAGCGGAATGCGGTTTTGCCGAGTTTCCCTGTGCCCTCGTGCAATCTCGCATCAGGAACAGTGCCTGTTGGCAACACTTTAGAGGACCAAAAGCGACAAGGGATCGTTGAGGCCCAAAAGGGTCTACGAATCAACATTCCAAAGATTTCCACTGGCTTTCCAATGTCCGCATCACGACGGGCAGCTCATCAAGAAAAATTGATAGAGTTGTCGATCGGTATGCGTGTACCGAAGTGTCAGCGGCTAGTCAAAAATCGTTAGGCGGTGAGTGCGGACATCGAGAAAAGGGAGACGACACACACGAGATCGCGTGTGCTGCATCGGGGTCTCGAACGACGACCTCGAGACGAAGCCGGGCTTGGACGTCGCGCGAGAGACTTTCTCCTCGCGGGCGAACGTCGCGTTTCGAACTCGCATTGACGTTCCTGCACGGGTTGGCCGATGCCGCGCGATCTTGGAGAAACTCCGTGTGTATATATATATATATATAGATCCGCGAAGCAAACGGACTTCATACGAGGTCGACGTTTCCAAAGCGAAAGATTCTGCTTTCGCGTAATAATGACCATCCATCTCGTTCGCACCCATCGCCGTCACCGTTCTCGCCTTCCTTTGGCATTGACTCGAGACGCGGTCACCGGGAAAAGAGTCTTCTCTATTTTACATACCATCGACCCGAGTGTACGTCAATGATACTCGTCGCAGCAGCTTTGTTTCCAGCTAGGAAAATATGACGGGGAGAAAGCGGTCAAGTGCGTTTTGGAGCACACATCGAAGGAGGATGTCATTGGATTGGAGGAAAACACAAGCTTTAAGGGGGGCCTTATTGTAAAAATCGAGAAATCACTTTTTCAAAACTAATATATTTCGACAGTGCATCTTGTGAATGTTTCCTGAAAATTTCAAAGTGATCGGATCAAAATTGACAGATATATCGGCTGCTATGTTGACGCCAGAGATGGGCATACTCGAATACTTTTAGTATTCGAGTATGCCTATCCGATTCGATTATTTTCCTAGTAGAATACTAAAAGTATTCGAGTAGAAAAATCGTACCGAATACATGTCACGTGGATATTCATTTTTTTTCGATAATGAATCCACTTCGATTCAGTATTCGTTCTGAGAATAAATAATGAATCCAGTTGGATTCAGTATTCGTTTCGAAAATGAATAATGAATCCTACTGGATTCAGTATTCCTTTCAAAATGAATAATGAATCCAATTGGATTCAGTATTCCTTTCAAGATGAATAATGAATCCAATTGGATTCAGTATTAATTCTAAAATGAATAATGAATCCAACTGAATTCAGTATTCAATTCAACATAAGCAATGAATCCAATTCGATTCAGTATTCATTCCGTATTCGGATATCGTGAAATTGAATAATCTGGAAAAATTGACAGAATACATGTTTATTCTATTGAAACATTATCGTCCGATTACATTGTATTTACCCAAGGGAAATCGCGCTTTCCAGTAACTGAAGAAATGGGGGTAGAAATGGGACATTATATTTGTCCCATTTCCATTGTCCATTTTCCAGATTATTCAATTTGATAATATCCGAATACGGAATGAATACCGAATCGAGTTGGATTTATTACTTATGTTGAAATGAATACTGAATTCGGTTGGAGTTATTATTCATTTTGAAATGAATACTGAATCCAGTAGGATTCATTATTCACTTTGAAATGAATAGTGAATCCAGTAAGATTCATTATTAATTTTGAAATGAATACTGAATCCAGTGGGGTTCATTATTAATTTTGAAATGAATACTGAATCCAGTAGGATTCGTTATTAATTTTGAAATGAATACTGAATCCAGTAGGATTCGTTATTAATTTTGAAATGAATACTGAATCCAGTAGGATTCATTATTCATTTTCGGAACGAATACTGAATTGAGCTGGATTCCTTATTCATTTTCGGAACAAACTTTGAATAAGTTCCTTTGTTATACTTGAATTTAAAAAAAAATCGAATATGCCCATGAGATTTTTTGGGCTTTTTCTAGATGTCAAAATATAGTATGTGATCGAAGGATTTTTTTTTGCGATGTGTACTTTCGATCGGATTAACTAAAAATGCCCATTTTTTGCCCAAAATCAAGACTCATTTTGAACACGCGCCTTTTTTGTTTAATTTGATATTTCGGAAATTCCTTCGATTAGTCATAGGATAAACTTATACACTAACGAAATCTGATTTTTTGAGTTTAGATAACCTGGTTGAGAAGGGTAAAGGTAAAGGCTCAAGGTAGAAGATAATTAAGTATTTTTTAACAAAAAAAAATGACAATGTTTTTTAGATGACACTTTTTCAAATATCTAATTTTTGTAGAAATTTATAATTACGATTGTCTAAAAAAAATCCCGAAAGTGAGTCGTTTTTGTCTGTTGAAACTGGACAACGATATTTGTGGTATTTTTGGAACAAATTATTTTCTGTATATTCAAAGCTAATTATTTTAGCGAATGTAAGAGAAAGTAAATGAATTCTCATTAATTTTCTCCAGGTATTTAAATCGAAGAATTACAAGAATACAGGAAGAGAGAGGGGGTTTTCGAGTTTGTACTTGTGTCCTAGGATAGCTTGCCTCAATGTACCTTTCGTTATCTCTGACAGCGCAGTCCAAAATGAATGATGACAGCACCGGTAGCAGTGACCTTAATGCAACGCGGAAATGCTATCGGTGCAGTGACAGCTCGACGAAGATCATCAACGAGCAATTGAAAAGTACAAGGAATTATAAGGGCATTACCGTCTTATCGATTTTTCAAATTAAAAACTGTGCCTTCATTTTTCATCGCTAGTGATACACCTCGGATCTCATTTCCGACAAAGAGTGTGTAGTTATCGTAATATAGAAATTGCGGCGGTGGTAGGGTCGAGGCGTCACGCCACATGGTGTGATAGGCTTGCATTAGCCAAGCGACCCACGCTGAACGACGACGCCATCGGGGCCAACCCCTTAAGAAACACCCTCCCGACAGAACTCGGCCGCAACTCCTTTGTGTGTAATCCACTGGAAATATCGTTTCTCTGCCTTTGCCCCCTGTTTTCTTCCTGTTTCTAGCAGCGCCGGTTTTTTCATTGAAAAATAAGTTTGATATCGTCATTCTCAAAAATGATAATATGGAAATGATAAATCTCAAAAATAATGACTGAGGAACGATTATTTAGGAATAATAAATCTTGAAAATAATAATTGGGGATTGAGAATTTAGGAATGATAATTCGCAAAAATAATCATTGGGGCATCATAACTATTAAAAATAATGATTGAGGAATGATAATTTAGGAATGTCAACGCTTAAAAGATAATAATTCGGGAATGATAATTCAGGCATAATGGATCTCAAAAATAATAACCTTCAAAATTAACAGTTTAGAAATCATAACTCTTCGAAATAACTGTTTAAAAATGGTAATTCTCCAAGATAATCATTAAAAAAAAAATTACTTTTTAAACTTACAATTTACAAATAACAATGCGTCAAAATAACTATTTTTCGAAATAATATCATAAAAATGATAATTCTCTTTAAAAAACCAAAAATGATCGTGTTCTTTGAAAAATTACAAATATCCTACTCGTTACAAATATTTCCAACCACAATTTTCGAAATATCGACGTTGTCTTTTATGAACGTTCATTCGTAATCATTGCGGTATTTTAAAGCTCGATAATTTTATATTGAATAAATAATAAAAGGATTCATTCATGCTGGGCGAGTACGCGGACAGTTTGAGTATCGCAATGGCTCTGGATCATAAAACGTCGTCGAGCAATAAAGACAAAAAAATACAAGCAGATGCTTGTTACCAACGGTATGCTCGGTACATGCCGATCTGACGGGGGCTAATTAATATTTTTCAAAGTTCGCGTGCGATACAGCATCTTTTTTTTCGTACGGGCTGCTGTGTACATAAATAATATTGCTATGTACATACAATACTTTCTACAGCAAGATGGAACCCTCAAACTCTTAAGCTGGACATTCGCGGTGTTACAGACTACGCACGCAATGGTAGGCGGTTGCGTAGAATATATATATATATATATATATATATATATATATATATATATATATATATATATATATATAGCGTGTACATGTTTCCTCCTGAAAGAGTTCCTTAAATTACAGCTTTTATTTTTCCCTCCTCGAGACTTCCTATATTAATTGTACATTGTTCGCAGGGCCTTGAGAAATACAAGGTTGCTGTATTTAAAATAAAAAAATGTATTAAGAAAATAATTTAAAAAGTAAAAAAATTAATTAAAAAATTACAGGTTCTTTTAGCTTTGCTCAAGATTTTTTTTCACCAAAGAAGCCGTCAACCAGCTTACAAAATAATTCGATAAATTATTAGAAAACAGTCGAATAAGAGACTTAAGGGGTTATATACAGTCAGGAGGCCCAAAAAGATCGATTTTTCAAGAATTTTACTTGAGAAGACCTTTAAATCTAAGAACGTAAAAATTTGTACACATATTATGGTAACTTTTAACTGTATTTTAACATTTTTTATTTGTAAAAATAATTATTTTGAAAGCTGCTATCTGATCTCTGGGAGCACCTCTAAAAAAAGGCGTCTTGAGGTGAGCACGATATCTCTGGACTGGATTATCGAAAATGAAAAAAAAAACAAAAATATTTCTTTAATATAATAGATTATCTTGTAACTGATCAAAGGAATAAGCAAAATAATAATTTTCGACAAAAATGTAGGGCTTAAAATGTTTATAAAATGGAAAATATTCATAGGTGAGAAAAACCTTCGATTAATTACTAAAAAATATACTTGAAAACATTGTGTTGAAATTTGAGACTGATCGGTTCAGCCGTTTCCGAGAAATCTTCCTCGTCGACTTTAAAAACACAGTTTTGAGAAAAACGCGTTCAATGTTTCAAAAGCACTTTCGAATGCTCTGACACGTCGTTACAAATGTGCGTATAACTTCGAGAATATTCATGGGATTGACGAATTTTCTGTGTGTGTACTTAAATATATGTACATTACGAAAAAAAAAATCGATTATCCAAAAATTTTAACTGTATATAACCCCTCAATATATTTTTTCTATCGTGCCACATTTTCGGAAAAATTACTGTATTGAAAAATTGAACTACTCTTTGCAATTATGCTTATTTGTAAAATTTTCATCAAAGTGTGACACGAAAAAAAACACCACCACTTTTCAGGAAAATAAATTTGAAAATCACCGTTTTGGAGGTTTTTATAGGGGATGATTCTCTAGCTTTGCATAATTCTCTAAAATTTGCATTGTCCTAAAGAATTTTTCTCTCACTTTCTCTCTTTATAATAGCTGTAAAATTTTTACGAAAAATTTTATCGTATTTCAGAAACGTCCATTTTTTCAAAACATTTTCACTATTCTAGACATTCGTTTTCGAAATATTGAAAAATCCCAAAAAGCTCGCAGTAAATATTTCCACAATGATCTTTAAGTACAAAAGTAGCCCGTGAAGTCGAAATGGCCACCACAATAATTTCATTCGAGAATACATTTTTTTTTTTTGTCGCGCACGCATCCGCGCGCCACGAAATTATTACGACTGTCATACTCTACATACAAACCGAGCTCTCGTATTGGCCTTTTTTCACATTCACTGGGTTCTTGTGTGGCTTCTCGCGTATCGACTGTGACCGTCCACGTGTCGTCTCAGGAAGTGTGAGCCCACGAAGGCGCTGTTATTTTAAAAAAAAGAAGCCTATTTTGCCACTTCCGTGACAGAAGTCAATTTCGCACTTTGCGTCAGCGTAATGTCAAAAGTCAAAATGATGAGAAACGCAAAAAAAACGTCACTTTCAAAATTGCGACGAAAAATCAAGAAAACAACATTTATATTCACGATATACGTGAGTTCAATTGCTCGAAAATTGCCTCGACGTGGCACACACGTAACGACGCATTGAGCCATGCGTTAAGGGGTTACCCCCACTTGCGATTTTGAAAAAATCGATTTTTTTTATTGCATTTTTTTTGAAGTATAAGTATCTGAGAATATGTCCTGAAAATTTCAAGTCGATCCGAACATAATTGACTGAGATATGAGCGTTGAAAGAGAAGAATCCGCGTTGAAAGAGCGTTGAAAGAGAAACTTTAAACGCGTTTTTCTCAAAATGGCATTTCTGAAGTCGGTGACCAAGATTACTCGAACACTAATGAACCGATCTTCTTGAAATTTTGCAGGCTTATTTAATACATAAAAATGTAGTCTTTGATCGTTCGATTTTTTTTTTTTGAAAAAAAATGGCCGTTTTATAGCCAAAAAACGGCCGTTTTTTTCGTTAAAATCGAACCATTAACTTTGACTGTCCGCCATTTTGTGAAAAATGAATATTTTTTAAAATCCTTCGATTAAAGACTAGTTTATACTTATATTTGACTAAATCCATTCGCATTTTTTTTTTCAGATGATCCACTTCGCCGCAATGTTGGTCACCGCAAACCGTGTATATAAAAACATTATTTCATTGACGGCCATTTGCCACTAAACAATGTAATATTTTTCATTAAAAAAAATTACTGAAAGTTCTTCAAGATGTGTTCTTTAAGATGGTATATTGACCGATTAAAAAAGTTTTGTAGTTTTCTTTAAACAAATTCATGAAAAAGGCCTTTTTTGCGCTACCAGTGGGGGTAACGCCTTAAGGGGGGGGGGGGACGTGGTGAAAAAAAAGGAACTCAAAGGAAATAAAACTTAAGGAGATCCATATGTATGGGATGCCCAACCTGCGACAGTACGCGAGTGTTGGGAAACCAGCAAAGCCCAAGACGATCCCCGAACAGGCTTCCGAGTTGTTTGACCAGCTGCTACAAGACGAGCCTTTTTGATACTCGCTACAGCTCGGCAGACGTGACCCCGTGGAGGTTTCGATAGACACTTGCACAATCCTACATACATATGCGGAAAAATTATTTTGAGGACCATCGAGTTCGGGGACCGTCCTCATAGTAGCATATTGTCCCCGTAGTCAATAAAGTACGTATTGGTCCCTCAATGTCTTCAAAATGGCTGTTAGATGAATTTAGAGATTCAAATGTAATTTCGAGGACCGTCCTGTACCCAAAATCAACGATTCAAGCAATACTCGAAGAATGATCATTTATTCATAATAACCCTTAAAAATAATAATTGAAAAAATAAGTTTTCAAAGTATTCATTCAGAAATTACAAATCTTCGGAATAATTGTTCAAAAAAGGTGGATTTTAAAGATCATAACTCGTAAAAATACCAATCAGGGAATGGTAATTTAGGAATTATGACGCTTAAAAATAATAAATGAAAAGAATTATCACTTTTCAAATTTAGAAATTACAATTCTTCGAAATAATTGTTCAAAAATGCTAATTATCTCAGATGATAACTCGTAAAATTGGAATTGGGGGATAATAATTCAGAAATGATGAATCTTGAAAATAATCATTGAAAAAAAATAACTTTTGGATCAACAATTTAGACATTACAATTCTTGGAAATGAATGTTCTAAAATGGCAATTCTTAAACATAATTACTCGTGAAAACCACAATTGGGGAATTATAATTCAGAAATGATGGATCTGAAAGATAATAATTGAAAAAATAATACCTTTTTGAATTAACAATTTAGACATTAAAATTCTTCGAAATACCTGTTTGAGAATGGTCATTCTCAAAGATAATAACTTAGAAAAATAACAATTTGGCAAGAATAATTAAAATGAATTCAGGATGACCGATTCATTTTAGTCACCATTTATGATAATTTACGACTGATGACTCTTAAAAAGTAATAGTTGAAAAAAATAATAACTTTTCAAATTCACAAATTTGAAATTATATTTCTTCGAAACAATTTCAAAACGGTAATTCTCAAAGTCAATTTTTATTGATAATGTTAAAAATAACATTTCCCACTAACACTTTAGAAATGATCATTTAAAAAATAACATTTCCCACTAACACTTTAGAAATTATAATTCTTCAAAATAATAATTTTTTCGAAACAATAATTCTACAAAATAATATCATAAAAATAATAATTCGTCAAAAAACGAAAAACTATCGTATATTTTAAATAATTAACGAATCATTCAAAAAAATATTTAGTCATCCTCAAAATGACCAGCGCGTTGATAGACGACATTTCTCAGATATAAGGAGTTCAAAATGTCCATTGCCCATATATATGTATATATATATATATATATATATATATATATATATATATATATATATATATATATATATATATATATATATATATATATATATATATATGCACACGCATGTACGAAGCACACCAAATTACACACGTATTCGGCATCAAGCGCTTAGCAACGCTTTATTATTTTTTAACGACCACGAGAAGCGGCCAGACTTTTCTCAGATATTAGTACCTATGCACGTAATAGCTGGGACAAGATTGAGACGAGGAGGATCGCAAGGCAGAGACAGAGAGAGAGAGAGAGAGAGAGAGAGATATTGGGCCGTGTGGAGTGAAAAAATAAAATAAAGAGAACCATTCGTTACGAATTGAAACGTAGACTGTTGTGTAAATACTCGACGATTGGATAATTACACGTCTCACAGCTAGCAAGCCGAGCCTAATCGTGTCAATATCGTATACATATGTGATTAAAGGCGATTTTTGATAACCCATTTTTCGATTTTTTTCACCTCACCACGTGTTTTCCACGGTAACATTTTTTTTTATCGCACCGAGCTCTTTCGGCCCATCTGTAATTATTTTTCCTTTACAATTACGTTGTCGATTTCTCGGCGAAGTCGCTTGTGTCGAAAGACGTTCGAATTCTTCAACAGTGAAAGCCTCGGATAAAATCATTTTTATGCAATAGTTTACAACTTTAGAGTCCGCGTTTCAACACGATTCTTCTTTTTTGGCATTTAAATCTTTCTTTTTTTTAAATTATTTCAATCGCCTCGTAAATCGTCGATGAGTTTAACCGGTCGAATAATCGTTCTCGCGTCTCGTGCTGACGAGTTGTGCACTTCGGGGGACGATTGATTTCGCTCGTCAATTTCGCTTGACACGGATTATGATTCGCGATTAATTTGCTGAAATGAAATCGCGCGATGTGTGAAAAAAATCGTGAGATTTAAAAAAGGAGAAAAAGAGGTAACGAAAAATGATTGAACAATTGAGCACACCGCGTTCGCTTGAGGGAGCAGTGGAAAAAAAATTGTGAATCGAGTAAAGCCTGATGAAGATTCGGGTATGGTTGATTCGATCGAATGGCTCATGATGTCTGTACAAACGTGTATATATAGCTATGTATAGATCCAGGACTGGCGGAGCGATCTTTGCAAGCACATTCTCTCTCTCTCTCTCTCTCTCTCTCTCTCTCTCTCTCTCTCTCGCTCTATCTCTCTATTTTTCTCTGTCTCTCTTGCTTCATCCTCTCGCGCCTCCGTTCTATTTTGGGATAACGAGAAAAGCGACGTGTGGAATTTGCCGCGAGCCACTCACCCTCTTTGGAATCTTGCTCTCCCGTATCGTCTCCGTGTTACACGCTCTCGTGAAACCCGGCGCAATTAACCCGATGCGATATCCGTACGGTACATATCGTAGCAACGCTTTTGTCTTGGAAAACGAATTTATGCGAATTTAATAAATTCAATTTTTGGGGCCGGGTTGAAATTCCGAACTTTGAATGCTCCAACGGTTCAAAATTCCGAAATTCAAGATGGGGCCGGGTTCAAAATTCCGAACTTTGAATGGTCAGAACGCTCAAAGCTCCGAAAGAATAGTACTCCGAAAGACTTTTACACGAAAGACCAAAACGCCGAAAATCTTGGCACCGTCAAAATAATGCGGCTATGGAAGTTTTAAAAGTTTCAACATTTTAGATAAATCGACGAACTATTTCGAGAATTTTTTTTTCAAATTTGCTGACATTGTAACCCAAAGAGCAATTATCCAATTTACTTGAAATTTGAAGTGAGTACTCTTGAATATATTTACTCTACAATGGCGTAGGATATATTTGATTGGATGAAAATTGAAGATTTGTCATTGAAAAAAACGACCATTTTATAGGCAAGAAAACAGACTTCTTTTCATAACTACGCCATTTTGTTAGGTTTTGATATTTTTCGAAAATCCTACGTCATTGTGCAGGAAATTCCTTCCAGTTTAATGACTTTTTTTCCTTTTCCGGTTTCAGCTACTCAATCGGCCGGAATCATGTCAGCAGTGGAGGAACTTTTTTTTTTTAGGCGCCTCCGAAGGCAGTGCATAAGTCGCTTGGATATCAATATTTTTCTACGAAAAAATTATGTAATATAGGTCAAATATAGCGAAATATATTCCTAATTTTCCGAAACATTTAATTCGGTACTTTTCTTCCAAAAAAATTCCGAAAATTACCCAAATTTTCAGCGTTCACACTGGCATAGCCCCTTAATGGCGCGTCCCATTGCTTCTTTGTGCTCCGGAATGATTTGTGGATCATTGGCATTCATTTTTGTAGTGAATTTTCACAATTTCCATGCGTTGCTCGATCGTGTGATTCTCCATGATGAAAATTCAATACTTCCTGATGCCAGTTGTCAAAGGTTAGTACTCTATGTTCGCCACAAAAAAAAAGGCGCGCAATTTAAAATGCCAGGTCATTTTGAGACACTCTTTATTTGAAACTATGTATATTTTATTTGATCAATATACATATTGACACGAATTTTTAAGATTATCCATGTATCTACACAATAATCATCAAAATTCGTTTCAATATGTATATTGATGAAATATTATGTATATAGTTTCAAATATATTACTGTGTATGTATATCGATTTTGAAAAGTATAAACTTGATTTAATTGTATGCTAAAATTTGCTATTTTTATACACTATTTATTCGTTCCTTATGTATTTATTTTGGTTTTCAGAGCTATTGATGATAAATTTATCCATATATTGACGAACAATCATTATATTTGTTAAAATATAAATGTTAACACAAATGTTCACAATTATTATGCGGACATGTCGATAAATATTTGGCAATATAAAAAAAGAAAAAAAAATAATTTAATTATCGAATAAAATGTCCTACATTTATTTTAGTTACTACAAATATTAATGATAAGTTGTACAATATATGTATGAACAATAAATGTACAATAAATGTATGAAATGCCCACCATTTTAAACATGTACATATAAATCGAAATTCCGGTACTATCATTTTTGTCACTACATATATCAATTCAGTCATCATTAACAAGATGACTATATTAGCCGATACAGAATGAAATAATAAACAAAGGATAACATTTGCGTTAGTACACATATCAATGAGAAATAAATTACTGTGATTCAAATTTCTGGATAAATTTTCCCCCTACATACAAGCGTTCGCTTCCTCGCTCACTTACAATCAAATTCATTTTAATTCTTTTGTAGTTCTTCTATCGTCCCCGAATATCTTTTTTTTGGTTCCAACTTGTTCGGAACGCTCACTAGATCGCGTTCGCAGTTGTGTAAGATTCCTATACGATTTTTAATGTACTTACCTATTGAAGCTATTTTTTTCTGGTAAATAAATACAATTGCCGTAACCGGCATTGGTCGATGGACGGGCGTGGTTGGGCTCCGAAGGTCCTGAGAGTTAAGCAGCATTGTGCATTGCCCATACTCGGAGCGGTGACCGCTTACCCAGGTAGGAATTGACGATGAAAAAAGGGCTCGCCAAGCTCTGAAACAAGGCTCACATTTTTTTATTCAGGCTGAGCACCAGCCTGATTTCAGGCCTAGCTGAAGCGCTGAATGATAACGCGGTTTCAGGCTGTTGCACACAGGCTTGACCAAAGGCTGGTAGAAAAGCCTGTACTAAGCCTGAAACGACGAAACAACAAGGTTCAAAACGAGCCTTAAGGGGGGATTGTCTTTTTTTTCGCAAAATTTACCGCTTTTTGGGATTTTTTTTGTGAAGAAAGTATACAACGGAAAACTTGTGAAACTTGGCATATAGTTTTATTGATCTGTTTACTACATACAAAAAATTTTTTAAACAATTTCATAAAAAAATCCGCCTCCCACCCCCCTCGACGCGCGATGGTCCTTTTTCGATGGTGTGCACGATTACAGCCTTCACGTTCATCCTGCAACAAAAACCCAAAAAGCATTTTACTTTAGACACGTATAGCTATCGTTCGATGAAGGGAAAAAAAAAATTGACGATTTGGTGACGTTTTAAACTTGAAGTATCGATTTTTCGAAAAAAATTGATCGATTTTTTGTTATAAATAAAAAACTATTAAACGTATTGCTTTTTTGCTTCATCAAACGATAAAAGGATGTCAGCTGACCATTCTGTCCAAATTTGAAGGCAATCGGTTGAATAGTTTTTGAGAAATCGTGCACACCAGTTGTGAAAAAGCTGTTTCGAGAAAAACGCGTTTAAGGGGGGATTTTTTGATGAAATTGTTTAAAATTTTTTTTGTATGTAGTAAACAGATCAATAAAACTATATGCCAAGTTTCACAAGTTTTCCGTTGTATACTTTCTTCACAAAAAAATTCCCAAAAAGCGGTAAATTTTGCGAAAAAAAAAGACAATCCCCCCTTAATGAAGCCTTCACGAGCATTTATGACCAGGCTTATCCCAAATTCTTCTCGAGGCTATATGAGGCCTGTTTTTTTTAGTTTTCTATATTCTACATTGGAATAAATTTCATAAATTTGTAAAGAATTCATTTTAGTTATTATATATATTTATTATTCATTATATTATTTGTTATAAAATATATATAAAATATTTTAAACACAATACTTTATTTTATTTATTGTTTATGGGACACGTAGTACACAGAGTGTACGCAAACCCCAGAGAGTGAGTATATACGAAATGTGTATGTGACGAGAAAAAAACTTTTTTGTGTACCTCATAAATATCGATAAGACAATATGTTTAAATGTTCTGAGCTGCCTCCTTCGCTTTCGTTTTTCGTGCCTTCGCACCCGACGAATTTATTGCTAATATTTTTTTTCATAAAAGTACAGAAAAAATATTATTTAAAATTTATTTTATTTTATCACAACCTGAAACAAGCCTGCATCCAGCCTTGATTTTTTAGCCTTAAAATTCACTGGCTGAATAAAGCTTGAAATAACCCTGAGTTTAGGCTAAGCAGCCAGTCTTGGTTCCAGGCTGCTCCAAACGATGCAATGAACCCTGGCCCAGGTCTGTCTCACTCAGGCTCGGTGAAACAAGGCTCGCACAAGTTTGTTTCCATCGTCAGCCTTTTGATTCCCTACCGGGGTAGTCGTGCACCGGCGCATCAACCAGTCAACGAAAGGTCAACACTTCTGAGACCTCGCTGTAGATACTTGACTAAAACGTCTCTGCACCAGAGAATCAGAAAAATATGGGGCCTTCTATACCGGCAAGGGTTTTCCACAGTTTTCTCTATTTTCTCTATTTTCGTTGATAAACAAAACTGTGCATCGAAAAAAGAATTCCTTCGTTCAAGCGCTGCTTTTTGATGTGTAGTAGAAGCTCGTAAAATTTGAAGTTGATCGGTGCAGTGATTTTTGAAGCATCGTGGGCAGCGATTTTCAAAAAGTCATTTTAAGTCAACATATAAACGCCCATATCTCCCTCAACTTTGAACGAATCGACTTGAAATGTGCAGAGAATATGTTTGAAATGTTATATTTTGAGAATCCGTCGGAAACCGGAAATCGATATTATCAATAATTTCAACTACCTGGGTGTAAGTCCTTGAAGATTTTTTTTAATACGTATTTTCGTATATATGACATATATATCTATGCATAATTTTACATGTAACTTGCAGAACGCTAAAGTTTTTTAATAATTTGTATAATTCTATGCATATAGTTCGTTCCAGGTTTGCCAGTTATTGGAGTATTTTTTCCGGCACACATATCTCGCCTACACATCATGTATATTTCACTGTCGTAGAATATCCATAAGTCCATCCATAAGTCGAATATCCATAAGTCGAATATCCATAAGTAAGTATAGACGAGAAATGAGTGCCGGAAATGGCGGGAGGTAGAGATAAGTGAGTTTGTTTGGATTTGTATGCATTTGTATGGGTTTGTTCGGGTTCCCTCTATACGCATTTTTCCTTTACGCCCACCATTTCTGGCACTCATTTCTACTCTATACTCATTTATGGATATTCGGTTATAGAAATTCGACTTATGGATATTCTACCCCAATCACATATTTCAATAATTTTCTAATTAATTTAATAAGTCCTTAATTTATATTATTATTCGGCAATTTGTTCGGCAAACGTTGAAACTCAGAAAAAAAAGAAAAAACACGATCTCCGTAAATAATTTGCGGAATTTGAGAAGCGCAATTTATATATATATATATATATATATATATATATATATATATATATATTGGCATTGCTCATATTATAAATATATATATAGATACATATAAAGCTAACATATTTTCTCGCCCTTCTAAATATAGATAGTGGAAGTGCAACGGTCATTCGGCGCCACGTTTATAATATAAGCTCGCGACATTGAAAGTATATAACACACTCTCGTGGAGTCCGTACTCCTCTAGTCACTCTCGTGGCTTCGTTCCAACGCGCTTCCTTGGTAAAACAACCAGCGATGAGCCTCAGCCAAATTCTTCGTCGTTCCCACAATTGGATATTTTCCCGTCGCTCCGCTCGGAATCCTGACTGTTGAGTTGGCTAAATTGAAAAATCGTCACGACAGGTGGTCGGTTATTTATCTGCGTTCTCATTTCTTGGCAATTTCTAATTGTTCATTTGTACCGAGGGATATGAATGTTTTTTCGAATGGCACTTCGGTGAAGCGGAAAGAACGTATTTTGAGCGATGGTAATTAGCGAGATTTCAGTCAAGCGTAGAAGCCTAGAGACGCGAAAAAATGGCTCAATACCGATTTTTTCTTTCTGGGAAATGGTTGGTGAATAAGAACGGAATTTCTTTCAACACACATGTACATATATTGAGAGCATTAAAAAAACAGAAACATGATCGCCGGCAGATGATGAAATTTTTTTCGCGGCGGTTGGCGGTGGACACTCTCTAGCTTAAACGGTCCATTCGAAATCTAAAAATCAAACGAGTTATTCAAGGTAACAACAAATACGAGTCGTTGACGATCGTAGATTTTTAAAAACATTTTTTCCAACAACGTGGCGACGAATGGAAACTCAAGCATACAAAATCTATGAAATAAGTTGTCGTTTTTACGTATCTGTTGAAAAATAAAGATCGATTTTTTTAAAGTGAGATCGTCAATGACCTTTAAATGTTTCTCATCGTATGTCCTGTGAATTTGGAAAAAATCCATCACGTGGTTCTCGAGATATCATGTCCACCGACATTGAAAACAGTGTTTCGAGAATAAAAGGTGATGTTATCGAATAAAAATATTTTTGGAAAATGCAAATTTTTTACCCACCTAGGTAGATGTTGCCTAGGGTGGTTAAAAAAAAATTATTTTTTTTTTGCGTTACTCCGCGGAAAATGTTACTACATTATGAAAAAGTTATTCATACAAAATTTGAGAGGTCTAAACATTTTTTTAGGTAGTGCTCAAACAACTTTTAATTGTTTTTTTTTTCGATTTTTCAATATAATTCATTTTCGATTTTTCAATATAATTCGATATTTCAATATCGAATATAATTCAAATATTGTATCCAACTTATGTTGAAAGAGATTTTCGAAAACAATTGAGTTTGATTTTTCCGTAAATAATTTTTTTTCAATGCTGCCCACTCCAATCGTAATTTTTGTACCCTTTTGAAATTGATGCAAGGTTGAGAAATTCCTATTCCTCTTTCGCTCCAAATATTAGTTGTTTTGTCGATAAGGTTTTGTGAACTCTCTCGAACAAAAAATTTAAGAGTACTATGATGGTGAAAGCATTGACTCAATGCTTCTCAATTCGTGGGTAATTTTCGCTCCACAAATTCTTCGATTTCCGACCCAATCAGATAAATTTCGGCACTTTCGCTATGGTCCACACCCGCGATCATTTGTTACATTTTTATTTTTACGTGTACTGTGACGTACCTCAATACAGCAATTACTGGAAACCGTCAAATGAATCGCGGAAAGAACACACGAACAGTCAGAGAAACAAAGGTGCAGTAGCGTCAACAGCGCCGCGGTTTGTAACTCTCGAATCCGTATGACTTTGTTTTCTTACTCCGAAACCACATATTACTCCAAAAAAATACGCATACTTGTTAGACGTTCAGTGATGTAAACACCGTGTTCTTGTTCATCAAGTGGTTCATATCATTTTCACAACCGAATTATATATATTGATTCTTGATTTGCAAAATTGAATATGGTAAAAAAAAAATTTAAATAAAAATTGTTTATTGTTACAGAAAAAATTAAATCAAGACTTACATTGGATCACGCACTAACATTTTCTGCATCGAGATAAAAAAATTAATACTCCGATAATCACGAAAAAAACATGAAAAACGCGTTTGAGCACTAACTAAAAAATTGTTTAGAACCCTCAAATTTTGCAAAACTTTTTTTTTCTTAACATACTTCAATTTTCCGTTGAGAAAGAAAAATCGATTTTTTAAACGACCCTAATGTAGCCCATTAACCGAATTTCCGGTCGGCGAGACAATTGAAACTGAGAAACCGGAAATAGTCAACCAAAAGTGACAGATCGAGGGTTGAAGCCCAAAGTGGCCATAGGAATGAACATTGGGGGGAAAAAATGCATTTCGACTTGTGAGCAGCCCTACCATTCATCGTGTCGAATCCATACATGAGGATTATTCGTAGATTAAGGTCGATTGAAATCGGTTTTAATCTGCCGATTCTCTTTATTATTGATAAAGACAGTTGACAACCACTGAACGTCGGGGGTACAGCGTTCGATCATCGTCACTGGCGCGCGCGTCCAGTCGCGCCTTGACTTCCGGTAACGCGCGAGTTCGCCCGCGAATACGCACCTATGCCGGTAAGCGTAGAACAAAAAACTCGTTAACCGGTGCGTCGATCCCCTGTTCCGATAAAAACAAATAATAAAAAATATATATATAACATGATATATCGTTTTTTCTCAGGGAAACCTTGATAACAATTAATGTTATCTCGATGAAATAAATCAAAAGTACAAAATCTTGAACGAATTCAATGAAGTACGAAATCGACTATCTCTTTGAGGGGATCTTTTTTTTCACGTACACAATCGTGCAGAAGCAATTGTCAATCAAGATTTTAATCAAAACATTTTTTTAGATAGTTTCAGATAGTTTTAAATAGTTTTTTTTCCAGAATTCGATGACGTCTTGGCGATCCAATACCACGTAATGAAATTATATTAAATTATATGACGGAAGTTTCATAAAGAGTCGGGAAAAATCATTGCACGTTTCTTACAACGAATTATTATTTTTTTAAAGATATTTTTCGGAATTCGACCCCGTCTTGCTGATCCAATAGAAGTCATTGGAATTATTTTCAATTTTATGACAAAACTCCATAAAGTTTCGGAGAAATTTATTACACGTTAGTTTCCTTACAACAAATTTTAACTTTTTTTTAGCTTTTTTTTCGAAATTTGACGAATTCCTGCCGATCCAATACCCCGAAATGAAATCATATTAAATTTTATGACGAAATTCCCCAAAGTTTATTCCCTAAAATTCCTCACAAGTACTTATTTTTTTAGGTTTTATTTCGGGAATTGAGCAAATTCCCGCTGATCGAATACCACAAAATAAAATTCCATTGAATTTTACTACGAAATTCCATAATGCTTCGGGGAAGATCATTGCAGGTAAGTTTCCTTGCAACAAATTCTTGTTGCAATTAATGTAATTTTATTTCGGAGTATGGATGGCCAGGCAAATTTCGAAAAAAAAATGCTAAACAACTTTTTGTTGGAGTTTTGTCATAAAATTGAAAATAATTTCAATGAATTCTATTGGATCAGCAAGACTGGGTCCCCGAACTAAAATTACATTAATTTTTTAAACGAAATTCCGTAGAGTTTCTTCCCTAAAATTCCTTACAACGAATTCTTCATTTCTTAGGTTTTTTTCGGAATTCGCCGAATTCCTGCCGATCCATACCACAAAATAAAATTACATTGAATTTTATGACGGAATTCCCTTAATTCTCCGAGAAAATTATTGCAAGTATGTTTCCTTACAATAAATTCTACTTTTTATTTAGTATTTTTTTTCGAATTTCGACGAATTCCTGCCGATCAAAGACCATGAAACAGAATTGTTTTAAATTTTATAACGAAATTCTATAGAGTTTCGGCGAAGATCATTGCACGTAAGTTTCCTCACGATCTCATCTGATTGTGAGGTGCACCTTTGAGGAGTTCAGCTTCTCCCTCTTTCTCTCTCTCTCTCTCTCTCTATATATATATATATATATATATATATATATATATATATATATATATATATATATATATATATATATATATATACGCGTACATCCCCATACTCACATATATCGCGATCCACGTCAAAGAGTATCGATAAATCGTAACGCAGAATGAGAGATAGAAAGAGAGCTCGCAACGTGTAGATACGAAATATAGATATACATTAACAACTGGCTGGACGGTGTACGATCGGTAAAACATTAGTTCGCGAGGAACACATCGCGAAAAGGACGAAAGTGTGGGTTAAAGGGGAGAGAGAAAGAGAGATCTATCAGCAAGACCGTGAGAAGGATAGGGGTATAAAGAGATTGATAGAGAGCGAAGAGGAGGGGGCAGAGAAAGAACATCGAAGCTCGCGGACCTCAGCTCGTGGAGGGATAGCCATTGTTTACGGCCGATTGCCGTCCGCCATTAGCCAGATAAATATCTGCGCTGTAAAAATAGGGTGGGCCCGGCTTCTCTTGCCAGTTTTCTTTCTCTTTCGCATATTTATATCTCTTTCGTCTCCCTTCTTTTTTTTCGCTTTCTATCTTCGCGTGTGTGTCTGAACTCTCGTGTTGCGCTTCGTGTTCTCGAAAATGCGAGACTCGAGAATCCACAAAAACATGCATATAGATATAAATGGAGGAGGGTGATTTTGAAGACCTTCGACTTCGCGGGCGCACACCCAAAATCAACGTTTCAAAAAAAAAAAATCAACGGTCTGCATAAACTTGGGGCCCACAAAAAAGTTCGGCTCAATATTTTTTTTTGTCGAGACTATTGGGATGACGACCTCGGGATTCTACACACAATTGATGCATAGTCTTGCCACGCTTGAGTTTTTTTTTCAATGGAAAAATATTTATAAACAGTGAAGTTATTATTATTTAAACAATGGCCAATCGGCTCTGGCAACTGGGTGACTTGAAATGAAGAATAAAAAAGTGTAGTTTTAGTATAGTCATAAAACTTTCGTATGACCGGATACTCTTTTGAAATTTTGGAAATTACAAAAATAGCAAACTGCAGAAAAAAAGTATGATTTTAAACAAAAAGCAAGTTTAATGATTTGTTATAAACAAATGGATAAACGTACGAAAAAATCATCCGGTCATACGATGGAAAATGTTATCTGTCCGAATTTGAAGTGGATCAGACGAACAGATTTTGACAAACGACTCACGTCGTTTCGTAAAACACGCAAAAATAAAAAGCCTTTCAACGTAGCGCAGTGGGCGATCTTTCAAGAATCGTCATAATGCAGACGATTTTTGAAATTTTCACAGAATTCTAATTACAAATTGAGTTAGGATGGTATGGAAGTGGAATGCAACGAAAATTTTCTTAAATTTTTTCATTATTCATTTTTGATTGCCATCCAAACTCGTCTTCAGCAGTTTTAGGTTATGGGTCCCTAATATGAATCTCCAAAAAAATATCAGTGATCTTTGCAGCCTGATTGTGCAAAAAAATGGAGCAATACGAAGAAAAAAAATGTTGCATTCCAACGACGCAAACTTCAATACCATGAGTTAAGGCCTTATGTACGCGATTTCGGCGATTTTCGAAGGTACTTTTCTAGACGCGGTTAAAAAAATGACGCATGTATTGACATTTTTTTCACAGATCATTTATGCACATGGTTAAGTATATGTAAAAAAAATCAGAAATGTTAACAAATGGCGGAGATGTAACATAATAAAGCAATGTACTTTTTTGCGCGTTTATGGTGAAAGTTCTCGGCATCGATGTGGGTGTCTGAAAAAAATGAACATATTTATAATTGCATAATGACTGTATCTTCAGTGTGAACCAATAATATTATGAAAAAATTATTATAATAAAAATTCGAAACTTAACATTTTCTACTCCATTTTCTGTCGGTTTTTTATTTTTTATATTTTTTTGTGGCGTTGAAATTTCTGTTTCTGTGGTTCACACGATAGGTGATGATACTAAGAATATTTTGTAAAAATTTCAAAGCGATCTGAACCTTCGTTCAAGAGTTAGAACTTTCACAAGGTTTGAAAAAAGTGAATCGTGGAAAAACGGCTTTGAAGTTGGCGGTCGGGCGCGCCGCGCGGTATCCATTATAAATGCAATCTTACCTCATTTAATAGCTTTACAGAATTTTACAATTCGGGGCCACGCAGGAGTGATGCAATTTTTCGATTCAATAGACAGCGGTGTTAAGGTGATTGCTGTACATGAGAAAAAAAACATAGTTCCTTATTTTTCTGCTAGAGGCGCTGTCAGTTAGTAGTTACTATATATATATATATATATATATATATATATATATATATATATATATATATGTGTGTGTGTGTGTGTGTGTGTGTGTGTGTGTGTGTGTGTGTGTGTGTGTGTGTGTGTGTGTGTGTGTGTGTGTGTGTGTGTGTATATGTATATACACAACTTCTAACTGACAGCGCCTCTAGCAGAAAAATAAGGAACTATGTTTTTTTCCTCAGTATCAGGGACGCCCCTCACCGCTAGAAACGCCGGAGTTTCGAGACCTGCATGTAACCCAGGTAAAAGTAAAAAGCAAGACTTTTAGGTTCTACACTACGATAAAAATGCGGCCGGGTTGAAATTCGGAACTTTGAATACTCCGACGGTTTAAAATTCCGAATTTTAATGTTCCGAAATTCAATATGGGGCCGGGTTGAAATTCCCAACTTTGAATGGCCAGAACGCTCAAAACTCCGGAAGAATAGTACCCCGAAAGATCAAAACTCCGAAGGAATTTTACTCGAAAGACCAAAACTCCGAAAATCTTAACACCGTCAAAATAATTTGGCTACGGAAGTTTTAAAAGTTTCAAAATTTTCAATAAATCGACAAATTGTTTTAAGATTTGTTTTTATTGAGAGCTGATTTTGCGTCAATTTTGAAATGTATCTAGACAATGTTATACGTTCTACATCATTTACAGTCAACTGTGTAGACTTTCGCTGGCGTGATCTTGACATGAGGGCCGGGTTGAAAGTCCGAACTTTGAATGCGCCGACGGATTAAAATTCCTGGTTTTAATGTTCCGAAATTGCAAGGTTCGTCAAGATTATGCCAGCGAAAGTCTACACAGTTGACTGTAAACAATGTAGAACGTATAACATTGTCGGGACAAATTTTAAAACTGACGTAAAATCACTTGTTAATAAATAAAAATTCTTGAAATAATTCGTTGATTTATTGAAAATTTTGAAACTTTTGATTTCAGATTTTCGGAGTTTTGGTCTTTCGTGTAAAATTCTTTCAGTTTTGATCTTTCGGGGCAGTATTCTTTCGGAGTTTCAAGCGTTCTGATCATTCAACTTTCGGAATTTCAACGAGGCCCCATCAAAATACAATAATTTCAGTGACGAGGCTGTGCCTGTTTTTTTTTTTTTTCAATAAGTTGTCGAGTCGTGGTTCTATTTTTGATAAGCAAATAACCAAATCATTTTCTAATTGGAGCCTATTTCTCTTCTTGGTTTTTATGTTCACCATTGAAGGGAACGTTATATTAGTTCACATAGGTAAGAAGTGGCGAATGGCACCAATAATTTCAAAGCTTCCCTTGCCAGTTCTTGGGTGGGGGAGGGGGTGGGCAGAATTGTTTAACTTGTAAAGGGGTCGCGCATTCACAAAAGTTGAAGAATCCTGCCCTAGGCTATAAAACTGTTCAATAAAAAAATCCCATTCGTGAGTTTTCAAACTCAAGCAGACTCCTCATACTCAACATCAAATCGGTATAACGGGTTCAGAATGTCCTTTTTCGGCCGCGTCTCGTTTGATCGCCTTATTTTTTACTTCCCCCTTTCACGTGCTCGCCCTCGATGAATTGGCGAAAGTACACTTTCCGGGGCTTGGTTCTCCATTCGAAAATGGTATTGCAGTTTGCATCGTTGCGATGCAACAAATATATATACACTTTTTTCGAGTTGCCCCATTTTTGTTTGTCGCATTTAGGCTACAAAACCACTGAAGCATTTTTTTGAAGATCCTTCCAAGGGTTCCATAACCTACATTCAAAAAAAAGGACATAAAAATAAAAATAAAAAAATGAAAATAAAGGACTTCGTTGCATTCCAGCGATGCAAACTCCAACACCATATTTGAAAAGAGTTTCATAAAACTCGAGCTACCGTCGTCCCCCGACTGACGTCAAGCCAGTTTTCCCCAGTTTCCCTGTGCCCCCGTGGGCGCGAACGCGACTAAAAAAATCGCCGATTGGCAATTCGGATCCGTTCGCCCCCGCGATCCTCCAGAATTCCGCAACGAGCGAAGCTCCTAAAAAAGAAGGAAAAAAAAAACATCTGTGCATCTCGCTAACTTTTCGCGAAGGCTCTTGCGCATAGGGATCGCGCGTGAAAGTACTTCAATCGCACGAGCGCGCAACCTTGAGCCACGACAAAAATAAACGCTCATTAAACTCTTGGGAGAATTCCGATACCGCCAATTCCCTCGTAATACGTTTACTGCCGTCCTGATAATTTTATCCGATTTTATCCGTGCGGCCGCGAGCTCGCGAATTTGCAATCTTCTCTCGATCTTGTCGAAATATTCTATCTTCTTCGATCTTATTGCGAAGGCCTCGATTCTCGATATCTCCCATATCGATCATGATTTTACGGCGGAGGGGGAGGGACCGGGTGGCCGAGAGGGAGGGAAAGAAAAAGGCAGCGAGAATTTGGATATTTTTAACACTCGTTGTCACGAAGAACACCGTCCTGATGGGACAGTTGGTAGAGTTTAGATTAAGCCCGTACTCGAATCAATAAAATGTGTTGATCGGGAGACGAAGAGCGCGGGATGAGAAGTCATAAAGGCTGTGTGTGTGCGTGTGTGTGTGGCTATATATATATATATATATATATATATATATATATATATATATATATATATATATATATATATATATATATATATATATATATATATATATATATATATATATATATATATATATACAGGGTGTCCTGTTATGAATGGATAATCTTGCAACTGTTGCTAGGTCAGATCATGTCGTACACTCAGAAAAAATATTTATTATGTTCTAATAAATTGGCACATTAGATCATCATTTATAAAATTATCAAATGTTTACTCGTATGGAGACAGTTTTTATGTGATTTTAACTACAGCATTTATCCAGCGTCGCTAAATATGTTTTTTTACGTGCCAATTTTTCACATTAATTAAAAGCCATATTTAAAATAGAAAATTTTAATAAATATTTCCTCAAATCAAATAAATACTACGTTTCCAATCACGAAAACCTCTTATTTTGCGACTATGATACTAATGCGCGCACTAATGATACATGACAGCAGGCCGCTCGTCAGATGTAGCTCACGCATACGCTTACCATGTAGCTTCTTCCTACGCCAATGCTTTTGTCACAACTGTAAGTGTTGCGTTTCGGAAGGGAGAAACTCGAAATTGAGGAATTATTCAAGTGTAAGTAAGAATATAGTGAGAAAAAAACGTTCGAGTGAGAAAATAATGACGGACGAAATTACACAATACCTCGGAAAAAAAAACCAGCTGGGGGATTATGAAGAATGCTATTAGATGTTAAGAAAAACTCCATTTGTCGGAAATAAAACACCTATTTCTTCTAACTTATATATCCTATTAGATGTTAAGAAAAATTCTTAGTAAATCTTAAACATAAACTTAAATAAAAAATGTTCTTAGCTGTTAATAAAATCGTAGTAGGTCGGCATATGAATAAGAAAACTTATTCGCCGGGAGACAAACTTCTTTGTCGTTAATAAATCTTTTTTCTGAGTGTAGTATATGCTGGAATTTCAGTTTAGTAAAAGTCCCACAGTTTTCGAGATTTTGGGCATCATGTTATTTTTTGAAAAAAATAATCTGCTTTTGGTTTTTCGCATGCCATTTTTACAAATGATAGGAATCGACAGTGACTAAGCAACTTTTCAAAGTAATTGGCACGATATGCCTAGTAGATTTTTTTTACACCGCAGGCTATCAAAGTCAAATGTCCGAAATGGTTTGTATGAAAATTCTAGGATCTTATCAAAATAAGATGTTTTTTCATAAAGTTTCCGTAACATGTACCCGTGCAGAAATTTGGGCATGGATCCAGTTCGATTCGGATCAGGATCCTGTTTTCCTAATCGGGATCCAGTCCGACATCGGATCGGATCCGGAATAGAAATGTAACGCTCGCATTTTGGATCCCAATCAGGATCCTGATCCGGAACTAGTACGGACCCTAGTCAGAATCCTAATAGAACACTTGCTTCGGATCCAGACTAGAATCCCTAACTTCAAGAATACGATCCAGTGCGATATCGAGACAGATTACAGGATAGAATTTAAAAATCACCTCTCGATGATTTCTACATATATCGCTGAAATTTAACTCGATATCAAACTGGATATTATTGTTGAAGGTAGGGATTTGTACATTTTTGACAGCAGATTTTCTCATTCTCTTATAAATATAGTAATGAATAATCAAAATTACTGATACGTGTTGGCTCTTTTCCCGGATCCCCGAAACTTGTGCCCTTACATTTCAAATTCGAATAGTTATATGTAAGTTGAAACGTAAGTGAACATATTTCGAGGATAAATGAAATGAGCTAAGACGAATTAGTAATTTTTATGACCAATAATTACATTTATTAAAATATTTGTAAACAATCGAGTAACAAATGCACGGTGCTATTACAGTAAATCCTCTTTATTACTTATACTAGTACTAATAGTAATAATACTGACAAATATTAATATAAGGTAATGCAAATCTGCAACTTAATAAGTAATATCGGTATTAATTAGTAATATTAGTAAAAATTTCGTTTTTTTCAACTTTCTTTTCCGTTTTTAAGTTTTTTTCCTTTCGTGTAGTTTTGGCAACACTTTGGCAATTTGGCGGCAACTTACGTAATATCGCTAACACCGCCGGCGACCACGTGGCCGCCGGGGTAGGACGCGACATCTATGGAAGGCGCGATTTCCGTAGGCGATTGACAGCCGAATCGGATCGGACATCACACTACAAGTGGCGCCAATGTTTCAAGCGTTTGACACCACATCGTCGCCATGCGTCCAGAGTGGGGACCGACCGGATCCCCATGCGGATATCCCTTTAGGGAATCCATATTATAATCCGGCCGGAATCTGGTCAGAAATTAGGTGTCGCATCGCCGCAATGTATACACAGTCGAAACCGTCTGGATTCTGCTGCGGATATCCCATTTAGGGAATCCATATTGTAACCTGATCGGAATCGAACAAGAAACTAGGTGTCCCTAACAAATTTCTGCACGGGTAAGGTTAAAAAGAAGATTTTTCTAGATAAAACAAATAACCAAGAATTTCTTTTATTGGGATTTGTTTGGATTAAAAAGAAGACTTTTCTAGATAAAACAAATAACGAAGAGTATTTTTTTTTTTAAATGGGGTCAAGAAAAGTTATCATTTGTAGATATGGCATGCGAAAAACCAAAAGCAGATGATTTTTAACTCCAAAACCGTGGAACTTTCACTGAACTGAAATTCCAGCATATAGTTGGACATGATCAGACCTATCGACAGTTGCAGTATTATCCATTCATAACAGGACACCCTATATATGGAGAAAGAATATTGTGAAGCCTTTATATCGAGGTAACGTTGACTATTCTCACATCTGGTGGTTTTGAGGAGGGTTCTAAAATGTTTCGAAAATTATTCGTTGTATTGGTCCCGGGTCGGTTCTTGAAATGTTATCATTATATAAATAAAATAGAACAAATAAAAATTAATAGATAAATTATTAGTATGAGAAATCATTTTTTTAAACCCTAGGACGGTCCTTAAAGTTTTTCTTATAGAATTCGTTATATTGATGCGAGAATGGTCCTTGAAATGTTATCATTATACAAGTAGAATGAAATTAACAAAAATTAATTAATGACTTAATAATTAATATTAGAAAGGATATTTTGAACGCGTTATATCGACTTAACCATGACTATGACTACACGTGGTTGTTTTCAGGACGGTCCTTGAATTTTTTCAAACGATTCATTATACTGGGGTGACGGCGGTCCTCGAAATGTTAGAGTTATGTAATTAGAAAATAAAATTAATTATAATTAATAAATAAATTAATAGTAATTATTAGAAGAAATATTTTGAACCCGTTAAATCGATGTAACGATGACCATCATCACATGTGGTTGTTTTAAGGACGGTTCTCAAATTTATTTCTAACTATTCATTGTATTGATGTCAGGACGGTCCTCAGTGTTATAATTATATACATAAAAAATAAATGAATGAAAAAAAAATAATAAATGATTACCAGAAAAAATATTTTGAACTCGTTATATGGATGCAACGTTGACTATCGCCACATCTGATCGTTTTGAGGACGCCTTGAAATGTTATAATTATATATAGAAAATAAAGAAAAAATTCAAAGTAATTAATAAATGGATAAGTATTAATGATTAATCAAATTAATATGATTATAGAATGAATTAATTAATATTCATGATTAATTCATTACTAATCAGTATTAACTAATAAAATAATAATTATTATAAATGAATAATCAATAACGAGATAACAAAAAAAATGAATCAAGTCAATATTATATAAATATGGTCACATTTAGCTAAAGGCGATTTCGAAGGCATTGGGGTTTACATAACGTTGGTTATGAAGACGAGAAGCTACTACGAGGACGGTCCTCAAATCTTCGAATTACCAGTCCCCATATGTATAGCTCTTTAACATTCCACCTGGCCAACACTTGTATTTGATTATCAACTTTTGCCAGGTAAATTAAGCGCGTCTATCGTCGTTCCTCGGCGTTTCGGGATCGTTGGACAGAAATCTCACGTACCCGAGACCACACTCCGCTTCATTAATATATAATACATAAATTTAGCAAGTACGTTCGTGATTCGAGCTGGGCGTCGAAAAAAAAGAAAAAAAAAAAGGAACAAAAAGGAATGTAATCTGGTAAAAGCAGGGAGCGAGAGAGCGGATTACGGATGGCCTGAAAGGAAAATGTTGATCCCTCGGCCGTACGCGAAGCTCCCGATGAGAGCCCGAGAGGCTTGTTATCGAATTACGTAACTTTATTAATCCGCGGTCACAGCCGAAGAAGCGTAGACCTCGCGATGCACGCGCACACCGAACAAATTCAGGGGGGAGATACCTTTAGGCGAAGAAAAAATTGACGACTTTTTTCTGGCCCCGCACCTCCGTAAATTTTTTTTTTTTCATTTTCTCACAGATACATTTGTTAAGAATGCTCTCATCAATTTTTTGAAAGAAATTCGTAAAATTGGCGGAGATACACCATTTTATGTGAAGACGTTCGAAGCGCACGACCGCGCCGAGCGGCAGATGTGGGGCTGTCGAATCGTGCAAGCTCTTCCGTATGATGTGAAGAAAAAAGAATGTGTCAACCATGTTCAGAAACGGATGGGAATAGGATTGCGAAAGTTTAAAAAGGGAATAAGAGCCTTGGTGAAAGAGGAAAGCTGACTGGAAAGCTCATTGAAGAATTAACTGCATTCTACACTGAGAAAAAAAATCATTGATCCAACATCATTGGTGTTATTGAATGAAATTCAATGTTTGTTTCAATTGTAAAATTGTTAGTGTAAATGATCGGATTTATTATTCCAAACGAAACGCTATTGACTTTAATAACATGATAATTTTAAAAGTTTTCTTTCCTTCAAAAAAGCATTTCGATTCATAACATGAATATTGTTGATTCGAGTACACAAGAAAAATTGAATTTCCCTCGTTTGATTCAGATAAAATTTCTATCGAGTAAATATGTTGTTTTATTTTTTTTCGCCATATCCGATATTGATTTCCAAGTACATTATTCGTTGAAATATTAATATTTTATTTTGATTGAAAAATATTAAGCAAATGTCTGAATTGGTTGAAAAATAATGCGATTACACGATCGCATTATTTGATTGGATGAACCATTTGTTAATAACAATGACTTGAGCATGCTGTTTTTCAAGAGAAAAATGAGGTTTTCTTTGGCGAAGCTGTCATTTTTCGTATTTTTCGACATGTCGAAAAGTGGATCGTGCACCCATAGCCAGGTAGATATATTTGAAGAAAACATATGTTGTTTTCGCTTCAGATTACATTTGAGCCGGGTAGAGATCCCGCCGTTTCGGGCCTCGCCACTGGAGGACTGCAACCTCAACTGCAGCACCACGAACACTTTGAAACATGTTGGGAAAAATATTATTTTATTCTAACCAATGTGTTACTAGAAAAAAATGCATCATTCTGACTCTTCAAACTGGGCTTCCAGAAAGGGATACCCGTTAAGGGGCTATATCAGTGTGAACGCTGAAAATTTGGGTGATTTTCGGGAATGTTTTCGACGAAAAGTACACAATTGAATGTTTCGGAAAATTAAGAATATATTTGGCTATATTTGACCTATATTACATAATGTTTTCATAGAAAAATATTGAGATCCAAGCGACTTATGCGCTGCCTTCGGAGGCGCCAAAAAGAAAAGTTCCTCCACTGCTGACATGATTCCGACCGATTGAGTAGCTGAAACCGATAAAGGAAAAAATGTCGTTAAACTAGAAGATATTTCCTGTACAATGACGTAGGATTTTCGAAAAATATCAAAATCTAACAAAATGGCGTAGTTATGAAAAAAAGTCTGTTTTCTTGCCTATAAAATGGTCGTTTTTTGCAATGCCAAATCGTCAATTTTCATCCAATCAAAAATATCATACGTCATTGTAGAGTGAATATATTCAAGAGTGCTCAGTTCAAATTTCAAGTCAATCGAGTAATTGCTCTTTGAGTTACAATGTCAGCAAATTTCAAAAATCTCTTTCAGAGAAAAACGCGTTTATAGATTTAACTATTGATTTTTGCAAGATAAAATGATATTGATATAAACGATATAAATGATAATGATATTCTTGAAAGTATAAACTGTCGAAAAAGGCAAAAAAAATCCATCTTTTGAAAGTGTCACACTGGTATAGTCCCTTAAGGCGGGAAATACATTTAGACAGGAAAAAATCAATATTGAGGGATTTTTTAAACTATGAAATAATTATTCTACAATTATCAAACTTTAGGTATACTTTAATAGTATATTTAAGTATACAAAACAATTTTAATTAATTAATTAATTATTAAAATGACGGAGCTGTGGCAGAGTGTTACAGCAAGGTCGCCGCGGGAGTTGCGAATCGGCGTGCAGTCTAGCTACCCGTAGACTTTGATTTGCAAAAAAGTTCAATCATTTTTTCAGTTAGAACATGTATAGTTTCTATGTGACGGTAATTAAAATAAAGAAAATTCAAATTTAATAAAATGGCACGCATTTACAAAAAAAAATCAACACTTCCTGACGGGCTGTAACGTTCGAAGTTTTTCGAATTTCGCTTTGAAACTTTGGGAAAATATTCTACATATATAGTTCTATCGTTTAAAAAAAAAAAGAAATCGATTTTTTGATCGTTGTAAATGTATATCCCGCCTTATTCGAAAGAAAAAAACCAACGAAGATTTTTCATTCATCAACACTCATACGCAGAATATGAACCAAGAAACAGTGAGAAATTTTGAAAATCAATGAAATGATACGCTTCGAAACAAAAATATTGAATTTTCTTTTAAAAAATGGCTACATTTGGCGATAAAAAAATACTTTTAAAAAAATTTCACAAACATTTCGGGTCATATTTTAGACAACGAGGTTAGAAAGATTTATATCAAATTTCATCAGAATCCGTCGATTAGTTTTTTAGCTATACGTCACGCCAGTTTTGAAAATACAGTTTAGAAGACCGTGTCATACGTTCTCCATTTTCAAAGATTAATTTTAAAAATACCATTTTACAGCCAAAAGTAGTAATAAAATATACCCTGAGTCTCAAAAATGGTGAAGACATGCTTCCTTTAAAAAAATCATGAAAATCGGTAAATGTTTGCCTTGCCTAAAGGTATCTCCCCCCTTAAGCGTGAACGATGTATCAATTTAAGGCATAAAAGCCCTTGAGTCTAGGGTCGTCTACTAATCGCCACGTGTCGATCTTTCGTGTCAGTTCACCAGAATCTCTTTACTTTCATTCAGTATGAATGAGGCACAGTGCCTCGAGGCGGGTCTCCGCAGACACTGGGAATCCGTACGATCTCGACGGGTCCTTCCTTCCGTCTGTCACAGCACAGACCACCCCCCCCCCCCCCCGCTCCAGTCTTCTTGAGACCCTTCGGTTTAATAATCCGAGATGATTCATGAGAATGGCATTCAGTGAGCACTTTGGAGTAAAATGCTTGCAGTCGGCGCAATTGATTCCGCGAAGATTTTTAATGGTTTTTAGTTGAGAAGATTCGATCTGCCATTTTTCGACAGTGCGGAAGTTCTGATCTGTTAATGAAATCAATTAAAAAATAATTTATTAAAAGTAAATCAATTAATTTTAATTATTTTTGACAAATAAACAATATATAATGTTTAGCATAATAAATGAATATGTATATTATAAATGTATAATAAATAAATGAAAAATGGATACTTTTGATCAAGTAAATTAATATTCATTAAGGCCGCTACTGTGAGTGGTCGGAAAAATCGGTTTTTTTTGTTACATCTTCTCACAGTATACACATTGAAAATTATGCAAAAAAAATGTCAAGTTAAAACATTTAAAATTGACCGAGTTACAGACGATTTGCGTATAGTAAAACTTTCAATCCCGTTTTCGGAATCATTATTCTATCTATAATCGTCCGATTTTCAACTAGACGAAAAATTCCCTAATTGCAGTAGCTAACGTTGCACGTAATCGTTTTTCTTTTAATTGAGTATTTTTCATGCCCCCGAAAATAAATAAAATTTTTGACAAAATTACACTTTTTTATTTAACAACCGCCATATTGTGAACTTTTTTTTTCGAAAACGGCAATCGATAATGAGACCTACATCTAGATAGATTATAAATTTTTCGTAATTTTTTTTTTTCAGACTAACCATTGACGAGTTATCGTCCCGGCCGTTGGACTGCATTTTTTATACAGGGGCTCTATTATACCTCAATAACGTTGTTAATTATTGATTTTGTAAAATAAAAATGACACGAAATAAGTTCGATGCATGCTTAATAACATACCTTTCTCCTGAATCCCAAATAGATTATCTAAGAGGCAAAAAAAATCGAAAAAAATCTACGTTTTTGCCCCGTCACAGTGGTATCCCCCCTCAATTCACTTTTGACATCTGGTTGACTGCATACTTATTACGTGCATGAAGTCTAACAAGAATTCTCCACTTATTCAGCTTCGTATAATGAATCTTTAACAAAAAAAAAATCTTTTCTTTCTTCACAGAAATAAAAAGAAATAATTGTTCTTTTAGAAGAAAAACCCTTTCATTTTTTTGAAAGCTCCTTATTTTTGGGTGCAAAATGGCAAAAGTTCTAAATTCCCATTAATCCTGTATCGTGGGACAAATTTCAATTTGACGTGAAGAAAAATTAAGTTCGTTTGGGATATGTGCAGGGAGATGCGAATGACTTCGAGAAAAATTGAATCATTTTTTTCCATTCGCATATCCTCTCACACAAGACGAACAAACCCAAACATATTATTTATTTTTCTCCACGTCATTCATAATCTCCTAGCAAAAAACGTCATCGAAACAAAAAAAAAATTCTTCCCGAAAAAAAAACCCGAAAAAAAACGTCATCAAACCAAAAAAAAATCCTTCCCGAAAGACAATCTCCTCTCAGATAACCCAAACATATTAAATTTTAATCCATCATTCACAATCTCCTAGCACAAAACTCCGCCAAATACTTAAAAGAAATTAGATTTCTCCCCAAAGACATTTTCAATCTCGGCTACGCAGCTATTTTTTATCACTTCGTATAAAATCGCACGGGCTACTAGAATTATTCAGACATCTTGGATATCTGAAAGAAAGGAGGAAATGGAGAAAAAGAAGTCTTATAAAAATAGAAGTACAGAATGGATTATTTCGATCAAATATTTGATTAAATTTTATTGCCATTTGATTTTCTTTCTTTAATTCCTGCCTTTACTCTGCCCATCCTGTAATAAAATATTGATAGACCCAATGAGTTCATTTCTCTCTGTCGCCGTGGTCCTAATGACGCTCCGCGAACGCATCAAACCGCATTAATAAAAAAAAATGTAATATATTACGGATGTGCGTCGTGTACACCTGCAACTTTCGTATCATGTGCACTTTCACCGCTGCACACGCGTTTGACCGTCTAATATTTTACGGGAGCATAAACGAACAATTAGTCAAAAGTGCATGCCTCCTCGTGTCACGCTATTTAAATAATAAACCTACGCAGGCGATGTGTATCTACGATCCTTTAGGATCTGTATGGATCACTAATTCACCCTCATCCATATATATATATATATATACACACACACACACACATATACACAGGGTGTCCCAGAACTGAATGCGTTCCCTGAAATGGGGGGGTTGTGGGTGAAGTTCTGAGTCGATTGATATAAGCATGTGTGGGTCTCAGATCAACCTCTGAATCATTATTAAGGCGTTACCCCCACTTGTGGCGCAAAAAAGGCCTTTTTCATAATTTTTTTTAAAGAAAACTACAAAACTTTTTTAATCGATCAATATATCATCTTAAAGCACACATTTTGAAGAACTTTCAGTAATTTTTTTATTGAAAAATATTACATTGTTTAGTGGCAAATGGCCGTCAATGAAATAATGTTTTTATATACACGGTTTGCGGTGACCAACATTGCGGCGAAGTGGATCATTTAAAAAAAAAATGCGGATGGTTTTAGTCAAATATAAGTACAAACTAGTCTTTAATCGAAGGATTTTGAAAAATATTCATTTTTCACAAAATGGCGGACAGTCAAAGTTAATGGTTCGATTTTAACGAAAAAAACGGCCGTTTTTTGGCTATAAAACGGGCATTTTTTTCGAAAAAAAAATCAAACGATTAAAGACTACATTTTTATGTATTAAATAAGCCTGCAAAATTTCAAGAAGATCGGTTCATTAGTGTTCGAGTAATTTTGGTCACCGACTTCAGAAATGCCATTTTGAGAAAAACGCATTTAAAGTTTCTCTTTCAACGCTCTTTCAACGCGGGTTCTTCTCTTTCAACGCTCATATCTCAGTCAATTTTGTTCGGATCGACTCGAAATTTTCAGGACATATTCTCAGATACTTATACTTCAAAAAAATGCAATAAACAATCGATTTTTTCAAAATCGCAAGTGGGGGTAACCCCTTAATTTTTAAAGGCGGGCCAATCAGGTGCGCCCGATGAGCCGACGTACGTCGGTGAGAGATACGCGCCTGTAGGTGCGGTGCTCCCGCCAGGCACCACTGGCTCATCGGGCGCACCGGATTGGCCCGCCTTTAAATATTAATGATAATTCAGGGGTTGATCTGAGACCTACACATGCTTATATCAATCGACTCAGAATTTCACCCCGAAACCCCCATTTCAGGGAACGCATTGAGTTCTGGAACACCCTGTGTGTGTGTGTGTATATATATATATACACACACGCACACATATATACACACGTACCATCGAGGCGTGTTTATAATTCTCATTTATTTTTAAGATCATCGCATACGGACGTTCAGACCTCAGGTGCACCAACCATTAATCTTACTCACCGTATATATATATATATATACACACATACATATACACATATACACCCAACGGTCGAACGTATCCATCTCCTCTAGTGATACTCCGCACACACAGCGTACAATAAACCCGCATGCGTGTGTGTCGTACATTTAAAACTCGTACGATATATTATTTACGAAGTACTGAACGTAAGGGAATTCTCCCGATTGATACAGAGAAAACGAGAATATAAGAACGGCCACAAAACCACACGATCACTGTGACGATGCTACTTAAAAGATGCATATATGTAGAATGTTAATATATAAACCTTTTTAAATGATATAAAAAGTAAAAAAAAAATATTTCAGAAATGTTATGAGCGGTAAAAATAGATGATAAAAATGGTATAAAAAATAAATATGTATAATTAGATGGATATAAAAGTTATGTATATAAATGATCTATTTAATTCAATTGATTCGAGTGAATGGAGTTCTCCGCCTTGACATCTTCTCATGATCGTTCTGTCGTAGATAAATCATCGTATATGTATATAATCTGACATATGAATATTTATTTTCCCGAAGATTGTAAAAAACAAATATCTATAAATAAGTGAATGTCTTTCTGTATGAATAGGTATCAATAGGTAAGTATCTTTATCTATAAATAGATAAATATCTTGTTAGGTCTACCGAAGAGTTCTGTTCGTTTTTTTCATCAAAAGGAAATAATACAGTGGTAGTATTATATTCCTTATATACCCAATTTAAGGGTGTTTACATAAACGGCACTCCCTTCTCATTTATGTAATTTATTTTTCATTGGATTTCTTATGTCTATCCTGGTTGCTAGTTTCTCAAATTTTCTGATGTAATCACATCAATCGAATCAAGTCCGATCAATTTCTAGCCCCCTGCTATTTTCCAACGATTGCTCCAGTTTATTTACGTACAGTCGCAAATATGTCTGGAATTTTCAATTGCCTGGTGGCATATTCGACATTTGGCATCTACAAATCCTTTTTCCCGACTTTCCTGGCATGTTTATATTCATTTTTTATTCCATTGAATATTTTTTATCTGGATACCTGTTTTCCTATGTTTATATTCCTCGCAGAATGTTGACCCATCGATTTTCCTCCGCTTGCCAGATTGCCCTCTTGCCAACGCTTTCCCTTGCTTCTTTTATTTATTTTCCCCATTTCGATGGGTTACCATTGATAATTGCGCTTGCTTCTTCCCTTAGGCATTCCAAGAGAAGTCGCCGACTTATCGAGGCGAAAGAATTTTTCGAGAACAAGTACACTGGTTCGATTTAGGGATAACACCACTCTAGGATTTTGGAAAAATCTCTTTTTTTGCCTTGAAACATACTTTGGGGTCATAAAAACAATATGCAATTGGTCCTGTAGCGATTTTTTTTGAAGATTCAATTATCGATTTTTCTGCTGCGCGTCAGACTTCTTCCAGGCGCCGCGTACAACTTTAAACGCGTTTTTCGCGAAACTACTTTTTTTCAAACTGAGAGAACGGATTACTCGAACAACTTTGCGTGGATCGATTTGAAATTTTTATAGTAGCTTCACAATTACATTCTCTATGGTAGTACGTAGCCGTTTTTCAATTAAATGTAAACTTTTTTTTTATAACCAATTTACTGCTTATTTTTTGGGCCAACAATGAATTTATTTCTTTCAAAGTGCGCCATTTTTTCAAAATTTGATAAAAAAAAATCCCCATGTAGTCCCATAGCTAATAATATACAGATAATTTTTTTTAGTTTTTGTTCCAGGTCTTATACTTTACGAGAAAACCGTCCTCCCGTGAAGATATTTGTAAAAAAAACACGTTTTTTAAGATGGGCTCTGTCGCCGCCATTTTGTATGAAAATTATAATAATTTTTTTTATACTTTAATATGTGTTAAATAAAGGCTCTCAAAAGAAATCCTATTCCTTTTATTTTCATACTCCCAACATAAGTTGTCAAAGTTAGGCCTTATTTTCTGCCGCTGGAGTGGTGTTATCCCTAAAAGGGGTATCCCTCTCTGGGAGCCCAATTTGAAGGGTCAGAATGATGAATTTTTTTCTAGTAACACGTTGGTTGGAATAAATTAATTTCTTTCTACCATGGTGTACACATGTTTCTGGTTACAATGTAATTTTTTCGGAAGAAAATCTTTCAAAGTTTTCGTGGTGCTGCAGTTGGCGTTGCAGTCCTCCAGCGCCGCGGCCCGAAACGGCGGGATCTCTACCAGGCTCAAATGTAATTTGAAACGTAAACAAACCATTTTTTCTTCATATATATCCAACTGGCTATCGGTTCACGATCCACTTTTCAACATGTCGAAAAATACCAAAAAGTGACAGCTTGTCCAAAGAAAACCTCATTTTCTCTTGAAAAACAGCATGCTGAAGTTATTGTTATTAACAAACGGTTCATCCAATTAAAAAATGCGTTCGTGAACCGAAAATGACTACTGTTTGAACGCTAACTGTGCGAATTCGAGTCAATAGTGTGAGAGTTGAGTAACTTTCATCAATATAAATTAATCCCGCCGTGTCAAGATATGTAGTTTCGAGATAATCGCGTTCAAACTCGACGGATCGCGGTAAACCCGACACACTCTGCTCCACTCAGACAGGTGTAATTTCGTAAATTTTTAGAATTTCTCGGTCCGATTGGCCTAAAATATTCACACTATAATTCAATATCAAGTTTACACTATAATATTGAAAAAAAACTATTTTTTCGGAGTTTTCAGAGAGGGATAACCCCTTAATATGAAAAAATTTCTTCGACGTTAAATAAGTTATCTGGCGGCTGGATAAATGTTCCCTAGGAAGAAAAGGGCTTCCCACTGCTCTCAGGGCCCTCTCGGACGGAGCTAATAACTTGCAAGTTGAAAATAGGCCACTGCCGAAATATGATACACTCGAATAATTCGAGCGTATTTTTTAATAAAAAAAATTATTCCCCAACGCGATTTCGCAAAATTGAGATCGAAGAGAGCTGTTTAAGGGGTTAGGCCGCAGTAACGGGTATAAAATTATGTGCGAATTTAACAATGTTTTTTCGTTTGAAAAAGTGATTCACTCATAAAATTAATTACACATCTATTTAGTATAAATATCAAGCTATTAGAAAATATATATTTTTTTTTTTCGATGTACAAAATGGCCGACTACTCGAAACTTCTCGAAACAGCTTTTTTCCAATTGGCGTGACAAATAACTTCAACAATTTTCACTCGATTTATTTCAAATTTAAAAGTTATGTTCCTCATTGCATTTCGCAGGGAAGTACGTACGAAATTTCTGATTAATCGAAAACTTTTAATTTTATGAGCGGTTTATGAGCAGTTATAACGAAATTTTTCACTGAAAATTCATTTCTTAAGTTCAAATACCTACAACTTTTGAATAAAACAGTATTTTTAAAAGTCCGTTCGTACTTCTCTAGGTATTCTAATGTAGATTGACGAGAATTTTTGTTTTTTGTTCTAGGTAAAAAATTGTGGATGCTAAATGTCACGCCGCGGAGCGCCTAAATAAAGATAAAAGAAAATATTGGTAGTCGGCCATTTTGTACATCGAAAAAAAAGATATATGTATTTTCCAACTGCTTGATATTCATACTAAATAGATGTGTAATTAATTTTATGAGTGAATCGCGTTTTCATACGAAAAAAATGGTTAAATTCGCGCCTAATTTTACACCCGTTGCTGTGGCCTAACCCCTTAATGGGAATGTACAAGCGACGCATCCTTGAAATTAAATATACCGTATACGTAATGAGATTAAAAAATTGATCCGTGGAAGAAATCGCCATTCTATCGCGACGCGCACGGTGGCGACGAAGATATTAACCGCTCAGACACACACACGCATATTGCCCGGAAAGATAATCAAACTTTCAGCTGCGCGGCAGCTCCGATAGCGCGTAGTTTTTTTTTCCCGGAGCGCGATCGAAACGAGCCAGATCGACTAATCATTTGGCGATCTTGAGCCCCGATATCAACGACACCGAATTCGATCTCACTTGTCAATCGGCTCAGGAGCTCGTCAATAAATACTTTGTACAAGAGTCGCTCAATTAAAAAGAAATAAAAAAAACTCAAATAATGACCCACCTGATTCGTCGCAACGGATCGCAACGGATTTGCCTGTCCTGACATTTTTCATTGCAGGATCCCTAATTACAAATCCAATTTTTACAAAAATTTCAAATGTATAAAAAATGGATTAATTTCGAAATAGAATAAAAATTAATTTATTTTAAAATTGAATAAAAAATAATCAAATCCAAAAATGAATGAAAATATGAATTCAAAATTTAATAAAAACAAGTTAATTCCAAAATTGAATAAAGATAAATTAACTTCAAAATTGAATAAATAAGAATTAACTTTAAAATTAAATGAACTAAAAGTTAATTTCAGAATTGAATAAAAAATATATTCATTAAAAAAACAATGGAATATCGTACGTAAGTAATGTCTTTTGTCAATATAGTCGTAAAGCACATTGCGATATGTCGAGTCGCGAAACTCAAACACGGAGGGGCACTCTCGCACCGTCGCCTGGAATGAAGGAGGAAATTCGAAGGACCGAGAGGGGAAAAAGTTGAAAAATAAAAAATACAATAAGAGATCTGAAGCTCATAGTTAAATGATGGGAACATGCAGCTCATCGACAACGAAACTGTAATAAAGTGAAGTGCATCGAGCGTTGCGAGACACTGATATGTATATCTACACACACACACACACACACACACACACACACACACACAATATATCTATACATAAAGCGGGCGCGCGTACTCAGCCACTGGAAAACGATGATTCATCATGCTTCGGTTCACCGAGACAGAGAAAGAGAAAGAGAGAGAGAGAGAGAGACGGAACCTCTTAGACGGATGCAGATCTCTCTTCTTCCCCCTGACAACTGAAGCTTCTCATCTTTTGATGCTCGTATTTTGCTCGGAAAACGCCCTCAAGTACTCCGAATGGGCCCGTGAGTATATACTTCCCATGTCCCAACAACTATATACAAACAAACCTTTACATAAGGCATTCGACACGAACAGACCACCTCATTTTTTTAGATGACGACAACATTTTGTAATTTATCATTTCTCTCCATGTATTAGTTATATATATATATATATATACAACATGTTGTAAAAAAATAAAAAACTACATGAAAATATTTAAAATAATTTTTTTTAATGTAGATACATTCTCAAAGGAACAATAAATACATATGTAAAATTTCATCAAGACAACTTCAATGGTTTAAAAGTTATTCCAACCCAAAAATGACGTAAAAAATCTCGCTCTAGACCAGACTACAGCCTTGAGGTGATAATTATGTTCAAAACAAAACAAAATGGCGGCGTTATGAAGTATTGCTTTAGGCGTATTTTGAAAAACGCTCATGTTATAGCTCAATAAGTTATTGATCAATCTGGCTGAAATTTTAGCAGGTTTCTAACTATAACTTTATTAGAAGGATATACCTAAAGTTATATCGCGTGAATGAGCTACTTTTTATCGCGTAAATAAGCTACTTTTTGGGGTAAAAATTGTCGAGAAAATGGTTAAAAATATGAAAATTTGATTACGAAGCATACTTGATTTCTAATTTCATAGTTTAAAATTTTTTTGTAGGTATATCCTTCCAATAATGTTATAGTGAGAAACCTCCCAAAATTTCAGCCAGATCGATCAATAACTTTTTGGGCTATAATATGAGCAGTTTTTCAGAAGACGCCTGAAGGAATACCTTAAACGCCACGATTTTGTTTTGTTTAAAAAAAATGTTTACACTTGAAAGTTGTAATAAAATAATGTCGAAAATTAAAAAAAGATGCGATTATTTTATCACTTTTAAAAAAATCATGAAAAATGACTCATTTTCGGGCGTCTAAATGAATTCCCTCCTTAAGGGGGGGAGATACCTTTAGGCGAGGAAAAAATTAGCTGATTTACACGATGTTTTTTAGGGAAAGACTTTTTCCTATTTCTTGATACCTGGAGTATGTTTTATTACTACTTTTGGCAGTTACATGGATTTTTAAAAATTTGCTGATATTTAAAAATGGCTAAGGTATGGCACGGTCTTGTAAACTGCGTTTTCAAAAGTGGCGTGACGTATAGCTGAAAAACTAGTCGTCCGATTCTGATAAAATTTGGTATAAATCTTTCTAACCTTATTGTCTAAAATATGAAGATAAATGTTTGGAAAATTGAAAAGAAATGTATTTTTTTGTTGCCAAATGTAGCCATTTTTTCGGAAAGTTCAATCTTTTTGTTTCGAAGCGCACCGTTTCATCGATTTTCAATATTTCTCACTTTATATGTGTATATATATATATATATATATATATATATATATATATAGAGAGAGCTAATAACATGGAGAGAAATGATAAATTACAAAATGTTGTCGTATATATATATATATTAGTACATACAATACTATTATAATATCAATATTCCGAATATTGTCATCATTATTATTATGCTTATAAATGATCTCTCTTGAGGCGGGACACAACAGTGTCGGGTAAAAAAATCGATTCTTTTCGCATTTTCTCAAAGTATACATATTCTAGAATATGTGAGAGGGTGTCAACATAAAATATTGAAAGTTGACTAATTTACAGACGATCTATTGAAAGTAGGTAGCGCAACGATTTACATATACTAAAACTTGCAATCGCGTTTTTGTCGAAACGACATTCCTCGCCCTAGCCAGAATCATAACCCTACCTATAATTGACCGATTTTCAATGATAAAAAACTCAATTTTCCGTAATTGCAGTAGCTATCACGTATTATGAATGTAGTTCTGAATTGCAGTAGCTATAACGTATTATGAACGTAATTCTCGTTGTACGTAGCCGATTTTATGTTAAAATTTACTATTTTTTAAGTCCCCGAATATAAGTATAAGTTTCGCCAAAATTAAACTTCTTTTACCACCCGCCATTTTGAGAACATGTTTCTTTGAAAAAACGACTATGTACAACGAGAACAACATTCATATAGATTATGAAACTTTTTTATTTTTATTTTTCAGTTCACCCATTGTCAAGTCATCGATCTGGCCGTTGGACCACATTTTTTTATACAGAGGCTCTATTATACCTCAATAATTCTGATAGTTAAAAAAAATTAATAAAAGTTTACACGAAATAAGTTTAATGTGTGCTTAGTAACATATATGTTTTTCCAAATCCCAAATAAATAATCTAGTAGACCAAAAAATACCTTTTCGGCCCGTAACAGTGGTGTCATCCCTTAATTTCGAATACGCAATTCGAAAAAGTGCAGAAAGTCTCTCATGTGCTAGGAGTGTGAAGCGAATCGACTTGGAGAGGATCGTATTTGAACGAATGTATATATATATATATATATATATATATATATATATATATAGGATATAGGACAGTAATGTATAACTATTATACATGACTATCCTAATATTAATATTCCGAATATTATCATCAATATTATTGTTCTTGTAAATAGTCTCTTTTAAGGGGTTACCCCCACTTGCGATTTTGAAAAAATCGATTTTTATTGCATTTCTTTGAAGTATCTGAGAATATGTCCTGAAAATTTCAAGTCGATCCGAACAAAATTGACTGAGAGATGAGCGTTGAAAGAGAAGAATCCGCGTTGAAAGAGCGTTGAAAGAAAAACTTTAAACGCGTTTTTCTCAAAATGGCATTTCTGAAGTCGGTGACCAAGATTACTCGAACACTAATGAACCGATCTTCTTGAAATTTTGCAAGCTTATTTAATACATAAAAATGTAGCCTTTAATCGTTCGATTTTTTTTTTCGAAAAAAATGTCCGTTTTATAGCCAAAAAACGGCCGTTTTTTTCGTTAAAATCGAATCATTAACTTTGACTGTCCGCCATTTCGTGAAAAATGAATATTTTTTAAAATCCTTCGATTAAAGACTAGTTTATACTTACATTTGACTAAATCCATCTGCATTTTTTTTTTCAGATGATCCACTTCGCCGCAATGTTGGTCACCACAAACCGTGTATATAAAAACATTATTTCATTAACGGCCATTTGCCACTAAACATGGTAATATTTTTCAATAAAAAAATTACTGAAAGTTCTTCAAGATGTGTTCTTTAAGATGGTATATTGATCGATTAAAAAAGTTTTGTAGTTTTCTTTAAAAAAATTCATGAAAAAGGCCTTTTTTGCGCTACAAGTGGGGGTAACTTAATTTGGGGGGCCTTAATTTCGGATACGCAATTCGAAAAAGTGCACAGTGCCTCATTTCATGACAGCTATAGCTGCTATCTGAAAGACCGATTCTGAATTTTCAATGAGTGGCCCTAGAATGAAGCCACTCGACCTGAAAAACCTCGTATTTGAACAAATTTATTCATATATATATATGTGTGTGTGTGTGTGTGTGTGTGTGTGTGTGTGTGTGTGTGTGTGTGTGTGTGTGTGTGTGTGTGTGTGTGTGTATTTAACTATTACACATTACTATTGAAATATTGATAGCGTGAATATTCTCGTCAATATTATTATTCTTATAAATAATTCCTCTCAATTTCAAATACGCAAGTCATAAAGGTCCAAAAAGTCTCTCACCGTGCTGGAAAAGAATTGGAGCGAATTGACCTGGAAAAGCTCATATTTGAACGAATTCATATGCACTAGTGAAATTAATTCTAATCACTTTTAATAGAAATTAGCTTTTTTGATATATTTACCCAGAAAATGTATATTCCGCTGCGCCGAATAATAATGTTTTCATTTGAATCTATGATGTTTCTACCTAATATTATTATTAAGCACTATTAATACTATATTAATATTTGCGTTGATAACCCTACTTCGATAAGAATATAAAATATAAGTGATTATAACGTAAAAATGATGAGTATATGCGAAATTAAAATGAAATTGAAACCTATCCAGAATTAATTCCACTAGTGTGTGTAATATGATTATACATGCATATATATATATATATATATATATATATATATATATATATATATATATGCATGTATAATCATATATATATATATATATATATATATATATATATATATATATATATATATATATATATATATATTGTAAAAAAATAAAAAAATACATGAAAATATATTTTTTAAATGTAGATACATTCTTAAGGGAACAATAAATACATATGTAAAATTTCATCAAGACAACTTCAACGGTTTAAAAGTTATTCCAACCCAAAAATGACGTAAAAAATCTCGCTCTAGACCAGACTACTGCCTTAAGGTGATAATTATGTTCAAAACAAAACAAAATGGCGGCGTTATGAAGTATTGCTTTAGGTGTATTTTGAAAAACACTCATGTTATAGCTCAATAAGTCATTGATCCTTCTGGCTGAAATTTTAGCAGGTTTTTAACTATAACTTTATTGGAAGGATATACCTAAAGTTATATCGCGTGAATGAGCTACTTTTTATCGCGTAAATAAGCTACTTTTTAGGGTAAAAATTGTCGAGAAAATGGTAAAAAATATGAAAATTTGATTACGAAGCATACTTAATTTCTAATTTCATAGCTTTTATTTTTTTTTTGTACGTATATCCTTCCAATAATTTTATAGTGTGAAACCTCCCAAAATTTCAGCCAGATCGATCAATAACTTTTTGGGCTATAATATGAGCAGTTTTTCAGAAGACGCCTGAAGGAATACTTAAACGCCACGATTTTGTTTTGTTTAAAAAAAAATGTTAACACTTGTAAGTTGTAATAAGATAATGTCAAGATTTAAAAATGATGCGATTATTTTATCACCTTTAAAAAAATCATGAAAAGTGATTTTCGGGCGTCTAAATGGATTCTCTCCTTAAGGGGGGGAGATACCTTTAGGCGAGGAAAAAATTAGCTGATTTACACGATTTTTTTTAGGGAAAGACTTTTTCCTATTTGTTGATACCTGGAGTATGAATTATTACTACTTTTGGCTGTCACATGGAGTTTTTTTAATTTATTGATCTTTAGGAATGGTGGAGGTATGGCACGGTCTTGTAAACTGCGTTTTCAAAAGTGGCGTGACGTATAGCTTAAAAACTAGTCGTCCGATTCTGATGAAATTTGGTACAAATTTTTCTAACCTTATTGTTTAAAATATGAAACTAAATGTTTGGGAAATTGAAAAGAAATGTATTTTTTTGTTGCCAAATGTAGCCATTTTTTTCGGAAAGTTCAATCTTTTTGTTTCAAAGCGCACCGTTTCATCGATTTTCAATATTTATCACTTCTCCTTGGTTCATATTCTACGTATGAGTGTTAACGAAAGAAAAATCTCCGTGGGTTTTTTTTTTCAGATTAATCCCTCCGACGCTACGTGTCACGCCGTCTGACAACATCCGCCGCAACCCGTTTAGAAGGCCGGGCCGTTCCTCCGGCATTTTTGAAGATTGATACAAAAAATATCTTGTAGCAGCGAAAAGTGGTAATAAAACATGCCCTAAGTCTCAAAAATGAAGAAATCTTTACTCTAAAAAAGAAATCATGACTATCAGCAATTCTTTCCTCGCCTAAAGGTCTCTTAGTTAAAAGTAAATAAGTAAATAAAAAGTAAAAAAAAAGTAATAAAAAAGTATGTCAGTAAAAAATAAAAAAGTTTCCCCGTTTAAAGTATTCCCTTCGTGGAGGATCGTATTTTGTGGGCACATAACCAGGGCCCTTCTGAATCATTGGTAAATTACAGTGGCGCTTAATAAAAATAAGTCACAATCAATTATTTTACCCAACGATAAACCGGCATATAAAATTTCGCGCAAAGTTACTAGGTTTAGACCTTTTACATTTTATCTGAAAAGTCACGGCTGCAAAAAAATTCTCCCGTCAGTCACATATTTCCAAGTTTTACCATTAATATGTTTTTTTTTAACATTCGGTGACCCTCTGTTTTTATTGTCGTTACAGAATCTTTTAAAAAATGTACACGCGTTGAGCAGTTTATATTAGGCATTTCATATTCTGCGATTTTGGCCCGGACATCCGTCGCGATAGTGCGCAATATATATATATATATATATATATATATATATATATATATATATATATATATATATATATATATATATATATATATATATATATATATATATATATATTTCAGATGCATACATCACCCAGAGTGGGCGCCGATCGAGGCTGTTTTCGGCGGAACATGTTGTAAAAAAATAAAAAAATACATGAAAATATATATATATATATATATATATATATATATATATATATATTCTCAATCTATTTTCTGTATTCTCAAAAAATTTTTTTTACAAAATGGCGGCCTGTTAAACTTTGATCAATGATATTTCATACATTTTCGGGTATTCGACGAGTTACAAAATGTGGGCAAAATTATTTTTGCTTGCTTATAATTTCCATTGATCCGTTAATTTTCGAAATATCAATAAACGGTTTTCACGAGCGTATTACGAAAGGTCTAAGGAATAATAAAATGAAGAGAAAAAAAATCGATTTAGCCAAATTTCCAGACCTTAAACAAAATTCATGAAAACAGACTCATTTTCGGGCGTCTAAAGAGATTTTCCCCCTTAAGGCCTTCTTGTGCTGTCTGCGTGGCAATCCTCACGGAGCGACCAATGTATTCCATAGTTATGTAGATATAATATGTACAAGTGGCACATAACGACTGTGTGTGCCGTTCGTCGTCGTCATCGTCGTCCTCGTCGTCACCACCAGCTACCGCAGACCGCAAAAGAAGCCATTGGATAAGCCCGTATGCTATTATACGGTGCTCGTTTCTCGCGGCATCGGCGCGACGAACACGTCTCGTCAGATTGCCCACACACTTGTCCCGTGGCTGGTGTGCCACGAACGAGAGACACGCTCTCGTAACATGCGGTGCAGCAAACTGTACGCGCACACCCTCGTACATCTTATATATTCTTGTATTAATACAAATGGCCCTTTGACGTGCGTACACTCGTTCGAGGGTCGATTCGTTTGCGCGTGTGCACGAATGTAGACGAGCTCTCTCTCTCTCTCTCTCTCTCTCTCTCTCTCTCTCTCTCTCTCTCTCTCTCTCTCTCTCTCTCTCTCTCTGTCCCTGTCTCGCGTAATCCTACACGAGACGAACGAGAGCTGCTCTCGCATGGAGAACCTCTCCGAGGATATAAATAAATACATCGAATAGGAGCAATAAATACTAATGATAGAGGATCTCGCGGACTGTTCTCGATCCTGCGAGCCAGTTTCCGCACATTTCATCGTAGACGACCTCAAGACACTGAGCCTTGCATCGTTGGAATGCAATGCACACTTTTTTTTTGCTCGCTCAATTTTTCTCGAGACAGTCCAGTCAAAGAGACGAAATCCCAGCACTTTTTAGCGCAAAATGTGAATTTTTGACAGTAGGTAGATGGTTGCATACTGAAAGTAACGCCAATAAAATGTTGCCGCTTAACTTGCCCCAACCCTAAGAAATAGGGGTTGAAAACTTAAAAATCTCCGTATCTCGATAATTAATAGCTCGATCAAATAATGTTTCAAACAAAAGTTCTTTGGAATAATAAAATACGGATAAAGTTATCTGACGTCCAATCCCCTATCTTTGAAAATAGCGGCACGAATTTTCAAAGTGTAAGATGATAATTGCACGATCGAGCAAAGCACAGAAATTGTTATTTGCTGCATTGTTACTGCGTGGTTATTGCAGACGAAGTTTCACGGTCGTGTTATCTCGCGCCGCGGCAATGTAAATCAGCCACCAAGATCGTGCCATTTGACGCTATTGGACTTCTTTCATTGGGGTTTTCTGAAAGGAAATGTGTATGCCAATGATCCACGGACCATTCCGAAGCTCAAGGAAGCGATTGGACGCACGATTCATGAAATTAGTCCGCAATTATGCAAAAATGTCGTTGAAAATTTCGTCAGAAGAGTGAACGTTTGCAAACAGGGCCAAGGCGGCCATTTATCGGATGTGGTATTCCAGTCATAAGCGCCATGTTTGTACCTCATATTAAAATGAAAATATTCTTACTTTTAAAATAAATAATACGTTTTATAAAGGGGTTAGGCCACAGTAAGTGGGATAAAATCAATGTAACAATTTTTTTTTTGGAAGAAAAAGTGTTTCTCTCATAAAATTAATTACACATCTATTTAGTATGAATATCAAGCTGTTAGAATTTTTTTTTCGATGTACATAATGGCCAACTACTAATATTTTCTTATGTTATCTTTATTTTTAGGCGCTTCGCGGCGTGACATTTAGCACCCACAATTTTTTACCTAGAACAAAAAACAAAAATTCTAAAAAATATTTTTTTATTCAAAAGTTGTAGGTATTTGAACTTAAGAAATGAATTTTCCGTGAAAAATTTCGTAATAACTGCTCATAAAATGAAGTTTTCGATTAATCAGAAATTTCGTACATACTCCTCCGCGAAATGCAATTGGGAAAATAAACACGTTTTAAATTTGAAGCAAATCGAGTGAAAATTGTTTAAGTTATTTGTCACGCCAATTGGAAAAAAGCTGTTTCGAGAAAAACGCGTTTAAGGGGAGGGTAAGTTATTTTTTTTGCTTTAAAAAAAATGTAATGAATGCATAATATCTCAAGAATATTGTGTCAAAATTTCAAGTCGATCGGAGCAAAATTAACGAAGTTATGAGTATTTGAGCGTTCGTTGCTCCAGACCGGCTTTTTATTGCGAATTAGTAGAGCAGAGGAGCAAGCGGCGCACAGTAAAGAAGGAAGAGTTTTGCGTAGACAAATGCAAAAAGATGCTCTAGATCATGTTGATGGAAGCTTTTTGCTCTACGGACCTGGCATCGACTCTGTGTGAGTATAAGAAAATTATCGAGTTTTATTTTGAATTTTTCAGTGTGCAAAACTTTAAAGCGTTTTTTTGTAACTTGTCATGTTTGAGGTCCGTGTACGCCGTAACTCAAAATCTACTGGACCAATCGTTTTGAAATTTCGCACAGTACTTCTTCACATAATTCACCAGGTATAGCCGGGAGCTTTTTTTTTTTTTTTAATAATTACTAATTTTACAACAACAAATCAGCCGATCATTTTTAGCGAATTCGGTTTTTTGCCTCCCAAGTGCTACGAAAAATTTAAAAATCGAAAATATACAAGGATATTGTATGATCCTTGGAGCGTCGTAAAAAAATCTGCGTATACGGTAACCACTGGCGTTTCTTCAAAAATCATCCGAAAAAAAAAACCAAAAAGATCATTAAATTAGATACTACAATCTAGTACTTGTCATAGCCGATTTTGAAAATATCGATTTATGACAAAATGGCGGACGTTTGAACATAAATAGTGATTTTTGGGCCAAAAATTAGTTATTATTTTGCCTTTAAAACAAAAACTAAGTAACGGAAAAAAAAATCCTATGACAAGTACTAATATAATGGTGTGTAGAATAATCACAAAAAACCTCAAGACAATCGGTTCATTGGTTGTCGAGAAATTTTGGGTACCAATTTGAAAAACGTGGTTTTGAGAAAAACGCGTTTTAAAATTTGGGAATGAAAATCATGATATTTGTCAACATACATGGAAATATCGATACCAGGCCCATAGTGTAAGTCTTCTACGGTCGACGGATCGTTCATAGCTTCTAAATCCTCGACCTCGACCATCTAGGTGTATATCTCCCCTTAACCTAATCCCGCCCTTAAAGTTTTAGGTACTCTATGGCCGTGCCAGAGGGGGGCTTACGTTGGACGCTCAAAGTCGGTGAAAAAAAAATGTCTTGCTACAAATCGAATAGTAACTTATTCTTATGATGATAAAGCACCGTTTGAGCGAGAAAAACAATTAATCGATTTTTTGAAAATTCTACTGTGGCCTTGCCCCTTAACAAATTAAAATGTCAGGTCATTTTGCGATACCCTGTATATATACTCCAAATTTATATACTTATAGTATTTATATACATACATATACACACTAGATCGATATCTAAGATTTTATCTTTAGATAAAAATCTAAACACATTTGCAAGGAATACATACCCCCATGTATATATATATATATATATATATATATATATATATATATATATATATATATATATATATATATATATATATATATATATATATATATATACTTCGGTACATACGGCAACACATTTCTTTACGACCTGGACAGCATAGGTCAAAATCAGTACGAACGTATATTTGGGGTCGTAATAAAGTGTACAAAAAGGTTCACGCGTGACTCAAGCAGCAAGCGCGTTGGCAAAAGGCCTCGAACGAGCGTGCGAGACGCATCTCCAATTTTATGCACCATAAAAGGCCAGAAAAAGAGACGAAGCGAGGGAGAGGCAAAGACAGACAGTCCGACAGACAGAGAGCAAGAGCTTGTAAAATTCGAGCTGCCCTAACTGTCGTAGGTCCCGCTTGTCACCTTTTTCCATTTGCCTCCGACATACCGAGCCCATCCCTCCCCCGGTTTATTTGTCATCTCCGCAATTCTCAGTCCCTCAGCGCTAAGACGAGAACGCGTGCGAAAATTGCCCAAACAAGTATTCCCCGATGGTGAGTTTGCGGGCCGGGAAATTCGTGCGTTAAAATCACTGGGAAAACATCGCCGGGGCAGGAGCTTGCGTCGGCAAATGGCGCGTGACACAAAGGGAGGGCGCGGCGCTGCGAAGGGTCGGAAGCGAAGATCAACCGTCCGGGAGGGTGACGAGGATCTATGAAGAAATTGTAGTAGATCTTCAGGGAATTCTCGACTGGCGATGTAACGTGGAATAGGAGGTGAAAAGATGCTTCTCGACGAAAAGAGAGAATGAGTAAGAGATAGAGAGAGAGAGAGAGAGAGAGAGAGAGAGAGAGAGAGAGAGAGAGAGAGAGAGAGAGAGAGAGAGAGAGAGAGAGAGAGGGAGAGGGAGAGAGAGAGAGAGGGAGAGAGTGAGAGAGTCAATGGAAAGGGGACTCCCGGAGCGAAAACCCATGTGTTCCACACATGTGTTCCGTCGACCAAGGGCCAAACCCTCTCGCTCTCTCTACCTCTTTCTTCTCACTCTATACATACACACATATATACATACAAATATAATAAAACTTTTTTCTCAAGTAAAAAAAGTACGCTAAATAAGAAAAAAAAATCCCCCCCGAAAACATTGTTTGTTTTACATTATAAAAAAAAATCTGCCTCACCTTAAAAGCTATTTACTATTTGAAATTGAATTACTGTTCAAAACATAGATTGATTTTGTGGCGTCTTCTCGCTTTACAATTTTCAAAAAATCGATTTTTTTTATTACGTTTTTCGAAAGTATGCACATCCAAAAGTATCATACTCAAATTTTATGAAGATCGGAGGAGTCTAACTGTATTTTCGTGTCACCTTTACTTTACTACCTGAGCACGTTCATCTGCTCGTTAAAAACTTCAAACGCGTTTCTCTCGAAGCAACGTTTTTCGACGGCTTTTTGATAAAATCTTCGAAACTACTGAACCGATCCTTATGAAACGTTAATCATATATTCTTTACAACTATAGCTATAGCGCATGTCAAGGAGTTTTTTAAATTTTGATATTTACTATTGTTTTTCCAACAATGGTGAAAAAAACACGTTTTTTTTTGTTTTTTCGTAAAAAGTCCGACATTTTGTTATTTTTGCGTATATCAAAAGTCGTATGATATGCACTATAGCCGTTAACATACTGAATCTAAGACCGTTTGGTTTTTTTGTTTCGGATGGTCCATCTCCGAGATTTCATCAACAGGGCAGACCTACAATTTTTAGGACATTTTTTAACTACCATTTTCGTCTATAAATAGTGACTTAAATAAATTTAAAAAAAAATTATTTCGAAAGTGTATTTATTAGGTGATAAATACACTACAGATAAAGTTATTGATATAAACTTTTGTATCAATGTCTATAATATAAACCTATAAAAAAAAAATCATGAAAATAGCCTTTTTTAGCGTTTAAAGTGAGAAGACGCCTTTTCAAACAGCATTCTTATTATATTTTATCCATTAATTAATTGTACAAAAAAAATGAAATGATTCATAAAATAGCCAAGTAAAATGTAAGTATTATGAAAGTGTACAAGAAATGTTGTATACAAAAATGGTAAACCTTAGAAACAATCTTATAAGAGATGTTTTAGTTATATGGAAAAAATCATGTTATCATGACGAGAAATTGATATCACCGTTATAGGAAAAATACCACGTGTGAACCCACGAATGGACTGGAAATGCTGTGGAAGATCTTGGCGTGCATGGTTACGAAGAAAAAGTTCGGGAAGATATAGAATTTACATATTCATTCTCATGTTATTTAGATGGTATATAGAGTCGTACCTCGATATAACGAACATTTGTCCATTCCCTTCCGATAAACACCGGAAACCTTGATACAACGACATAACAATATGAATTATGCTCGAATTGCTAATTGCTTGTAAAAAATCCGCTAATTGAAACCTTTCTTTCTTTGAAAAACATCCCTATATTTATAGTATCAATATATATTTTTTTAAAGAACATTGTAAGTAGCATGACCTCGATTTAACGAAACCTCAATATAACGAACACTCGATATAACGAATCTCTAGGGAGGTTCGACTGTACATATATGCATACTAGCTTTACCCGGCATGCGTTGCAATGCCACTCAAAGAAAGTGTCTATGTTTTAATTCTGTTTATTGAAGTGCTTTTGGCGCCGCAATATTTGTTGTTTTTCCGTTTGGTGCATACACGAATAAACCAGAGGGTTTTCCGACGCGTGAGCAGGCAACATACAGCTTGATACTCGGAGAAGAATAGGCACGCCAATTTTCAATGTTGAAACATGCGGCGACATGGATGGTAAATCAAGGGAATTGAAGACTTCAGTCGGATAATTGATAACTTCGTCTTGATTCATTACAGTATCGATGGACTTGCTATATACGTTGTTGCTTCATTTATTATTTCGTTTTGAATGCTGAAATTGATGGCATTGACGTCGTTGTTTTTGGCTGCTAACATAGCACGTGCACTGAGCTACTGATGATTTTCGTAATTCTGTGCGATATTTGAGAAAACTTTGTCAATCGATTCGTTTGCTGTGATTTTACAGAAATTGAAACGGTGTACACGATTGCTTGACATCTAATCAACGGATCAACTTGAAATTTGGTACAATTATTCAGTGTAATAGTAGTTTAGTCTTGACCGAAGTTTTTCTTCTTAACAATTTTTTTCACAAAAAAATCGCTTGTTTCTTATCGTGTTTCAATCACACAAAAAAATTCACCATTTTTTTAAATCATTGAAACACGATAACAAAAAAGCTCTGTCAAGTCAGCCAATATTATCTATCTTAAGAATAAAAACTTGATTCTTTTTGTTTAGGCCAACCGGGTGGCCAAAATCAAGCCCCTCACGTTCAAAGGTCCTTCACGAGATAGATTGTAACTTTTTTAATTATTCATATTTTTTTATGAAATTTGATACACAACTTTGTTGATGTGCATACGAATAAATGGTTAAACGATTTTTCAATCATCTTACTTATTTCCTCAAATTGTTTTTTTTACAATCCTGTTGTTCGGGTCGTCACAGTAGCCTAACCCATTAACATGTCGTTTTAATTTTGGGACAAGATGATCGTTGGAATTGATATGAACATGGTTAAATTTATCTAAAGGGCATTATCTAGAGGACGATCGTCGAATGTCTCGAAAATACTTTGCCTCCACATACGTATTATACATATGGATATGGGATATTCAACGCCATTTCAGCTAGCCCGTGACCCCGACCATTTTTGGTTTTCATGATTTTTTTTTTGTAAAATTGTACCCTATGAAAGGAATATCCACACCAATTTTTAGATTTTTATCTCTTCTCTTTTTGGACTTACAATTTTCCAAAAAATGTCGATTCCAGAAGTTTTGGAAACGTTTAAACGCTGATAACTCCTGAACTAATTGAGATATCGATAAATGGCATTTACAATTTTTTTTTCATTTTGAAGCATACTTTCGTCGAAAAATATGAAAAAAATTATCAATTATCAATGTCAATGTTTTTTCTTTGTTCTAAAGTGAAAACTGTTTTTTTAAAGATTGCCTTTTCTTATTTAAAAAGAATTCGCTAAAATAGAGTGACCCATTCTATGATTTTTAAGACGTCCCATCGTGGTTCCATTTTTCCTTCTATTTTTTTCGAATTAATCATATTTTTTAGACGATTTTTATCATTTTAATGTGCTATAATTTGTTTAAATTCGAAATCAGTTTTTCAAAATTAAATTGAGTACAAATGAAAAATAAACCGTGTCTGGCCTGTCGAAGCCGAATTGGAAACCATTAGACATTAAAATGATAAAAATCGTTTAAAAAATGATTAATTAAAAAAAAAATAGAAAGAAACATGGGCCCACGACGAGACTAGTCTTAAAAATCATTGAATGGGTTATGCTATTTTAAAGAATTTTTTTGCAAAAATCAAAAAAGGCAATCATCCTTAAAAGTTTTCACTTTAGACGCAAAAAAAACGTTGATATTGATAATTGATATTTTTTTTCATATTTTTTAACGAAAGTATGATTCAAAATGAAAAACAATTATATAGTGCCATTTGTCGATATCTCAATTAGTTCAGGAGTTATCAGCGTTGAAACGTTTCCAAAACGTCTGAAATCGACATTGTTCGGAAAATTATAAATCCTAAAAGGAAAGAGATAAAAATCTAAAAAAATTGCGTGGAGAATCCTCTCATGGGGTACAATTTTACAACCAAAAAATCAGGAAAACCAAATATGGTCGGGGTCACGGGCTAGCTGAAATGGCGTGGAATATCCCATATGTATAATATGCAAGTATCACACGACGACTCTTGCACTGTTACTGCATTTGTAAGAAACCTTTTTCCAAGCCAGTCTTTATCTTTCTTTCTCCCTCTCGCCCCCTCCCGCTCTTACTCTCGTCTCATATAACGAAAAGACCGACTTCCGAAGGGCTTGAGCGGAACGCGACCCAGACAATGTCCTCTAATTGCCAAGTTCGAGCGGGTAAACCTTCTTTTGCTTTTTTTTTTCTCAATTTTTATTCGTTCAATTTTCACTGCTGCATTATAACAAGTTTGTCTGCACTTCCTCGAGCATATAACGCACCGCGTATTATACCGCATTCCCATATTGAGCCCTTTCTTCCTGCCGGTTAATACACCGTTCTGCCCCTCCCGACTCCTTCATTTTTGCCTCATTCATTTTCGTCTCTTCGTATTTTTCCTCCGCTCCTGCGACCGACTTTTTTTCGTCATTTTCTCGGTCCCTTCTCTCCCCGTTTCTCTGTCTTCTCTTGCCGGCCCTTTGCCCTTCAATCGTCGTTTTTTCGATCGTCCTTGCGTGCACATTGTGCATTAATACATTGTTTTTTTGGTAACCCCGAGGGCAGGGGGCTAGGAGATGGCGGTGTATTTCGAGTTAGAGAAAAAGTGAGTGGCGAATGAAACGAGTCGTTTGGAGAATTGCAGGCTTTTCGGCGATTGGCCTCGGTGCCAACAAATTATACACGTGTACGAGTGTTAAACGCGAGTCGGGGCAATTTTTTATTTGATCTTGTCTTTTTGTTTATGTTTTTTCGCTCGCCGGATTATTCCTTCGAGAGACGGGAGGGACGGCGGGATCTTTCGTATAATTGCAATCAAATGCTTAAGGGGATTTGGAAATTGTACGTCATCTTCGCGTCCCTTAGCGGTGAAAACGCACCAAGTGACTCCGACATAATGCGTGAGGTAATATTGGAGTACGTTACAGACGTCCATATACGCGAGGACAGAGTTCGGGCTCGCGAGACCGGTGCATATACTCTCGTTACGAGCCATTAAACGAAATTGCTGCGTTTAGCCTCGCGGGAGAATGAATGATACCACGCTTTCGACTCGCTCATTCTGCAGTCTCTCTCTCTCTCTCTCTCTCTCTCTCTCTCTCTCTCTCTCTCTCTCTCTCTCTCTTTCCATTCCCATCTCGGAAGTTATTGGTGATAATTGGCACAGCCTAAACGGCGACGAACCTGCCGAGAATCGGCGAAAAACAAAAAAAATAGGGCGAAATCAAATTGTATGCACCTCTGGATAATATCGTAGGGGACGAATTAAAAAATCGTACGGGTTCAGACGTACCACTGTGATGAGGCGAAAATCGATTTTTAAAAACATTTTCTCAAAGTATACTCATTCAAGAATGTGTGGAAAAAAATTTCAGTTGAGATATTGAAAATTGACAATGTTACGGATGATTTCGCGAGAGCGGGTAAAACTTTCAATCGCGTTTTTCTCGAAACTAGTTTTCTCCACCTGGGCTGCATTATAATTCTAGCTATAATCCGATATTTAATTTTGTAAAACCAAAATTTCCGTAATTGCTATTGCTATCATTGTACGTAGCCGTTTTTTTTTAATATTCAATTCATTAAATTTAATTTGATTAAAGGAAATTAAATTAAAGTAAAAAAAATTATCAATTTAAATTAATTTGATTACAGACAATTAAATGTAAAAAATGTAACTTAGTTTTTTTAATTAATTTCATTTAATTAAAGAAAATAGGTGAAAATTTCGTCAAAATTACACTTTTTTTAACACCCGCCATTTTGTAATTGTTTTTTTCGGAAAAAGGCTACGTACAATAATAACTACATTTACATAGATTACGAAACTGTTTTGTTTTTATTTTTCAGACCAACAACTTGCAGGTTATCGATCCGGCCGTTGGACGACATTTTACAGAGTATACAGAGACTCTATTATACAGCAATAACATTATTAATGTTAATTTTTTTAAATAAAAATGTATACGAAATAAGTTTGATGTATGTTTGATACCATACCACTTTTTTCCAAATTCCAGATAAATAATCTAGTAAATCAAAGAAATTCGGAGCAAACGAGCTTTTTCAGCCCGTCACAGTAGTGTCCTTAATTTTCGGAATTTCATAAAATGATCCGGTCATACGATACTTTTATTTTCATGCGGAAAGTACATTTTTTTATTTTTCATTTCAGATCGCCCTAGTTGCCAGAAGCACCTACACCGATTGGCCGTGTTGCAACGGTGGCAATTTTTTCAAACAATGATAACTCCACAGTTTATTAAGTTTTTTCAATAAAAAACTAAAACTTGTTAATGCCAAGTATCAATTATGTGTAATGTCCCGCAATCCCATTGTTTTCATGAAAAAAGAATATTGAAAATCGACCTGCTTTTTGGGCGTCAAGCTGATGCAGACCATGCTCTCACATTCAAGTAAATTGACAATGTGATTAGCGATCGCAAAGCTCCGACCCAAGCCTACTTCTCAATATCCCGAATAAAATATACGTATTCGTCGAATCGAACGATTTAAGGGGGCAGATACTTTTAAGCGACAACAAATGTGCTGATTTTCCATGATTTTTTTTAGAGGAAAGATTCATTCATCATTTTTGAGACTTCAGGTATGTTTTATTACTATTTTTGGCTATTGCATAGTATATTCATTTTTCTATTAACCTTCAAGGGGTCTTCTCACTTTAGACGCTAAAAAATGAAGGCTATGTTCATGAATTTTTTGGATAGGTTTATATTATAGATATTGATATAAAAGTTGTTACACTTAATAAATGCACTTTTGAAATACATTAAAAAAAAATGTATTTATTTAAGTCACTATTTGTAGACGGAAATAGTACTTAAAAAAATGTCCGGAAAAAATTATAGGTCTGTGCTGTTGATGAAATCTCGAAGATGGATCATCCGAAACACAAAAATCAAACGGGTTTAAATTCAGTATGTTAATGACTATATCGCATATCATACGATCTTTTATGTATGGAAAAATAACAAAATGGCAGACATTTTTCGTAAAAACAACAACAAAAAAACGTGTTTTTTTTCATCGCTTTTGGCAAAAAAATAGTAAATATAAATATTTTTAAAATCCTTGATATGCGGTATAGCTATAGTTGTGAAGAATATGTGGTTAAAATTTTATAAGGATCGGTTCAGTAGTTTCGAAGATTTTATCAACAAGCCGTCGAAAAACGTTGTTTCGAGAAAAACGCGTTTAAAGTTTGTTTGGGTTACATAAATAAATAATTTTTTTTAGATGTATTCCGAAAGTGTATTTATTAAGTGTGACAACTTTTATATCAATATCTACAATATAAACCTATCAAAAATTCATAAAAATGGCCTTTTTAGCGTCTAAAGTGAGAGGACCCCTTAAAAATGATGGAGGTATAGCACGGTCTTCTAAACTGCATTTTTAAAACTGGCGTGCCGTATAGCTAAAAACCGAATCACCCGATTCTGATAAAAGCAAAAAAATTAAAATAAAAATCTTTTCATTGTAAAACGTAACCATTTTTTCGGAAAATTCAATCTTTTTGTTTCAAAGCGTACCATTTCATCGATTTTCAACATTTCTCACTTATTCTTGGTTCATATTTCGCGTGTGAGTGTTGATAAAAGAAAAATCTTCGTTGGTTTTTTTTTCGTTTGGTGCCATACCTCCGGCATTTTTAAAGTTTAATATAATAAACTTTAAAAATGTTTTTAAAGTTTAAAATTAAACTTTAAAAATGTTTTTAAAGTTTAAAATTAAACTTTAAAAATGTTTTTAAAGTTTAAAATTAAACTTTAAAATATAATATAATAAACTTTAAAATAAACAAATAAAAAATACCATGTAACAGGGAAAAGTAGTAATAAAAAATACTTTGAGTCTCAAAAATGGTGAAGAAATCTTTCCTTAAAAAAAAAATCATGAAAATCCGCAAAATTTTTCTCGTCCAAAGGTATCTCTCCCACCTAAGTGCGAATGCGAATAAACGCATTTCGCTAAGAGAGCACGCACAACGATTCCCGCGATACTCGAGGTTTTTCCTCAGCGAAGGCGGGCTCCCGGACGATGCGTGAAAAAAGGGAGATATAAAAATTGAAAGAAAAAAAAATCCCGTGCAGGGTTAGGAACGTTTTTTGTACGCCGCGTGTCAAGAAGGCTGCCGGAGGCGATGGTGACGAGTGCGGCTGGTGTGAAAGTGGAGAATGATGGTGAGAGGGACGTACTTGCGATACTTTTGTATTATAAATTTATAAGCATAAATGTGTGAGTACAAGGCACGACGCGCATACGCAGTGATTGTTCGAGCCAAGGGTCTCTATTAGTTATGGCACGGCTGAGCGATATATAAATAACGAAGTCGCAATAAACGTGTGCGTCGCGGGACGCCGCGACGGTCGATGCCGACGCTGTCGCTTTTGAATGCGCAAACGGAGTGCAAATCGCCGGCAATCGAGAATATCGCATGCTCGTTTGCAGACGGAGCTTTTCGCTTTTTTTTTCGTTTCTCTCTCTCTCTCTCTCTCCCTCTCTCTTTCAATATTTTATTCCATTATTATTGTTTATTGTTATTACTATTGTTATTATTGATGCACGGATTATAAAATAATTATTATTATTAGTTGTATTGTATTATTTCTATCATTTTTATTATGATTCTTCAATTGTAACTTTAGCTTTAGTTCTCAAATTTCCGAATTTCTTTTCTTTTGTTGTATGAAGCTTATTTCCATTATTATTTTATACTTTTGTTATTATTTTGTTGTTATATTTTGTTATATGTTGTTATATTTTGATCTCTTGTCCATCACTCTCTCTCTCTCTCTCTCTCTCTCTCTCTCTCTCTCTCTCTCTCTCTCTCTCTCTCTCTCTCTCTCTCTCCCTCCCTCCCTCTCACTCTCTCTCTCTCTCTCTCTCTCTCGCCCTCCCTCTCCCTCTCACTCTCTCTCTCTCTCTCTCTCTCTCTCTCTCTCTCTCGCTTCTACTCATTTTCTCTTACTCTTACTCCCTCTTCTAACATAAACCGCCTAATTAGAATAAAGTTCGAAAAATTTCACAGCTCACCCTTCGCACAGTTCCCCATCCTCAAAACAAATCACCGTAAAAAAAATGTGTCAAATTGCCATCGAATTCCAGCACCAAAAAAGTTTATTTTTCCGCCTCGGAAAAAAAAAGAAAAACCTCGCTTTGAAAATATCCCAGCCGCAATCGTCTCCTTCCTGACGTACCAAACTGAAACGAATATTATAACGTTTTCCTGCAATTATTTTATATCGCGATGCGGCGCTCTCCTCGTTATGATACGTTTTCATACAAGGCGCCTCTTGATCGAGATGAAATCAGAGTTATAAATATTTGATTAGTCGGAGAGCTATTAGAGTTGATATATAATTAAATATCGTGATCGTATCGGATAGCCGTATTATCGTAACGTACATATATTATTCGCCGAGAGTTCCCTTTTTTCCGAGCTTCGCTGAATGTGACCGAGAGGCGATGCATATGAGAGGATGCTCGTAGATGCGGCATAGTCGCTATACAGTCACGATCGTTGTGCGAATATGATTCTTGAGGCGTTCTTTTTTTTTTCTCGAAGTGTGCATATCCTCTGTACTCCCGTGTACCATTCGCAAAGTTCTTCCCTCCGGTCTCTCGAGCCTCAAGAACTCGTATGTAGAAGACCACTTTGACGTCAAGTGTTATACGAGGTCATTTATGCTAAGTACTTCAATATAATGAATATAAAAATGAATAGATTCGCAGACATACGTTCGTGTGTATGCAAATATATATATATATGTATATAAATTAGAGGGGGTTAAAAAAATCGCGGTACTCAACGGAAAATATTACTGCGTTATGAAAAAGTAATTCATACAAAATTTGAGAGGTCTAAACATTTTTTTAGGTAGTGCTCAAACGACTTTTAATTTTTTTGTTTCGATTTTTCGTCAATTTTTTTTCCCGCCAATGGACATCGTAATAATATAATTTTCTCAAAACTTTTATGCTCTATAGCATTTTCTAAGTTAACACAAACAGGTTGTTTTCATCTCAAGTACTTTTAATAAAAAATAATAATTCCAAACGATGTTTTAAAAAATATGTATTTTGGATCACAGTGTGCGATTGTTGAAAAACTTACGTTATGACTCCGAAGATCGAGCCAAATAATAATTTCCCTTCTCGCAAAAAGGATCGGTTTTTCTGTGCTCGCTCACAACTTGCAACAGATATTGTTTTTGCTATTCGTTTTGCAGAAACAACATATTACTCCAAAAAAACACGCATACTTGTTAGACTTGCAGTTATGTAAACACCGTGTTCTTGTTCATCAAGTGGTTGATATAATTTTCACAACCGAATTACATATATTGATTCTCTATCTGCAAATACGAATTGTTTATGGTAAAAAAAATATTTAAATAAAAATTGTGTAATGTTACAGAAAAAATTAAATGAAGACTTACATTGGATCACGCACTAACATTTTCTGCATCGAGATTAAAAAAAAATTAATACTCCGATAATCATGAAAAAAACAAACATGACAAGGCGTTTGAGCAGTAAGTGAAAAATTGTTTAGAACCTTCAAATTTTGCAAAACTTTCTTTGTCTTAACATACTTCAATTTTCCGTTGAGAAAAAAATCGATTTTTTTTCAACCACCCTTCTCTATATATAGATATATGCTGTGTGTGAATATATATATATATATATATAGATATTTCTATTTTTCTTATATCTTCTATTTTATATCTATCTTCTATCTATCTATTCTTATATCTTCTATTTTATTTTAAGGCGGTCCTCTAGTTTCTCGGCTGTTTTTTTACGGCTTTTTCAATAATTTTTTACGGGCAAAGCATCGAAATAATCAATCTCATTGTTTTTGCATAATCTTTATTAACATTTAAATAAGCTTTACAAATTTTTCGAAGTCAAAATATATAATTGAATAAAAGTTATAGTGGCCGACAGGAAGACATCAAGTAGAAGAGGTGCTTGACGGTGACCAAGATTGCGGCTGTTCTGCTTATCTGAAATAAAAAAACCAAACGGCATTTTAATCTTCATATTTAAGACTAGCGATTGAACTAGAGTGAATTCTAAATTACAAAAATTGACTTTTTTATACACTTTTGAAAATTACATTCTATTTTTTACTCATTTGTTCTTAAGTTTTTCGCTCGTACAAAAGAAACTATCGAAGCATTCATGATAATCCTAGTTCAATCGCTGGCTTATAACATATTAAAGATGCTGTATAAATTTAAACAAGATCGGTGCAGTAGTTTCTGAAATATCGTGGTCACCGTTTCGAAAAATGGTGTTTCGAGAAAAACGCGTTTGAAAGTATACCTGCTCCGTTCCAGGGCCGTAACTTGCGAACCACTTCGAATATCGAAAAATCCTTTGGCACACATTTTCTACACATGTTGTAGATGTGATTTATGAAAAAAAAATCGATTTTTTCTACCCGAGAAACTAGAGGACCGCCTTAATAAATGTTGATCTCAGAGGAAAATGTTTTCTACAAAAGTTGTAGCCTATAGAAAGGGGTATATTTTATGTTCTGTACAAATTTTGCCTAAAATCAATCAGTTTGGAGGAAAATGGGATAATGCTCCAAAAAGTTCATTTCCCTAAACTCTATTGGTTTCGATATTATCTACTTACGCACTTTACCGCGGGAAGGTTGCAGTTTGATCTTTAACACTATACGCATACCTAAACAACAAACAAACCCAAACAATCCCAAACAACACACAACACAACAAACAAACCCAAACAAACTTAAACCTTCCCGCGGTAAAGTGCGTAAGTAGATAATATCGAAACTAATGGAGTTGTACTTATTAAAGTACTTATTAAAATGTACTTATTGGAGTATTCCCCCATTTTTCTCGAAACAGAATGGTTTTAGACAAAAACTGTATAAAATATAAAAGATCAATCTTTTCGAAGGCTACAACTTTTGTGACAAACATTTTTCTCTAAGATCAACATCTATTAAACTAAATTACAAAAACTTTTTCAAAATCAGTTTTTGTCAGTTTTGATCTCGAAAATCAAACTTGCGGGTATTTTCACAATCGTATTCGTAATCAGTTAGTCAGGATACTTGGGTATACGAAATTGCAAATTTATCGGAGGTATGCTCTTTTCGGAACTACACCCTTGGTATGGCACTGAAGTTTGCATCGTTGGGATGCAACAAAAGTTCTCTTTAATTTTTTCGATTTCTTCATTTTCATCACAAACTATAATTCCATTAATTAAGGTTGTGGATCTCTTAAGAGGATAAGAAAAACCAGCTTGAGTGATTTTCGTATCCTAAATCGGCGAAGAAAACGTGTGCAAAAGAAGAAAAATGAACTTTTGTTGCATTCCAACGATGCAAACTTCAACATCATCTCTTGTGTTGATTTTAAGGACAATAGGCTGAGGGAGCCGTCTTCGAAATCAAATGTCCTCAAAATCAGTTTTCCATAGTATATATATATATATATATATATATATATATATATATATATATATATATATATATATATATATATATATATATATATATATATATACTGTAAAAAATGATATGAAATTTACAAAACATTTAAGATACAAAGGAATTGAATTTTACGAACTCAGTAGATGAAATTAACTTTAAAACACTTGTACCGTAAATTTAAAACAGGAACATGAAATTCTAACGTGGATATAGAAATTTCAATCGAAAATTACTACAGATGTATAATAAATCAACTATAAAAAACAGAGTATTGAAAATACAAAACAAGTTTGAAATTTATTTACGGCTGCCTGAAAAATATAATACATGTGGAACTGAATTGGAAATGGAAAGTATCTCGATTGTACCCCTATCTGATATTATTTCTCATCGACGCTGAGTTAAATATAAGACAAATCTTTAGGAATATCGATGATATACTTCTCGGAATAATACCATCCAGTACCTGAATACTGTGATTCGATTCAGAAATTTCCAAGACAAAAGCCACTGAGATTAACAATTGTTTGTCAAAAACAAATCACAGGTAAGTTGAATTTAATGTGTTCGTATATTAATATTGAAGAAACATTTTATGATTTTCATAATTGTTGACCCGGACGATATCTCAAAGTCACATGAATTTCAAATCATGCGTGCAGTGGACAGAGATGGGCGCGCGGTCGGTGTGCGGGCTCGCCGGTCACTGAAGTTAAGCAGCATTGGGCGCGGCCAATACTTGGAGCGGTGACCGTTTGCCCGTGCACTGGTTTGCGCGTCAACCTCTGAGTGGGAAACAGTTTGTCTGAGTTTCTGATTGATGGTAATACAACTGAAACTCAACCGAATATGGCCGCCTGTATCGGCCCAGGTTTTCCGCAGTTTCCCTGGGCCTTCGTGCAAATGCGATACAGTAGTGCATTAGGAAAGAGTGGATGCGGTCAATACTCTGGGGGGGGGGGGGGGGGCTGGAAGGAATAGGGAACTCTGGAAGGAATAAAGGAGAGGATGATAAAAGAGAAGGCCCCGTGCCTCTGAGGAATAGATATATAAAGAAAAAAAAATGCATACGTGCAGTGATTTCACTGCATTTACATTTTATTATTTAAGTATTCAATATTAATTATGGGATAAAGCTGCGAAAAAATCATATACACAAGTATCACGAAAGCATCATACAGTATATGAATTGAGTGGTCTTAATTTGATAATTTTTACATAAAAACGTATTGCAATTATCAATTTATGAAATAAACTTAATACTTAGGATCAGTAATTTTAATACACACCCGTATATTAATATTAGCAAATGGTTCTTGAATTTAATATACACTTGTATATTGATATCAGCAAATGGTTCTTGATTTCAATATACTTGGATGTGATTATTTCTTTACACGTGCATTATTTTTCAAACGCACAAGTATATTAATATTACGGTACTACACTTTCATTTTTAAAATAACCTGTTTGGAATTTTCAAAATCGTATCTGAAATTTCATAAGCGGTATCCGCATAAAAACTTCCTACACTTGTATATTAATTTTCATACAGAAATTTTTTACAGTGTATATATATATATATATATATATATATATACATATGTATGTATGTATCCTAGCGATGTGCACAAATCTCGAACAGCCCCGTTTTTTCCTTTTTCTTGAAGCGCGCGATATCTGCTACCCTCTGATATCTGCTTGTACAAAGAATTCTCCCTCCCTCTCGCTCTTTCTCTCGAACAGATTATTGTAACACTCCGGATACGTACAGTTATAGTTTTACACGTATATACATCGGGCCTCGTGTATACGCTTGGGTAAGTAACGAGGCACTTCAGTGCCGAGCAGGCCCTCTCGTATAACATCATCGCCGCACGATTTACAAGTCTCCAGTGTGTACACTTTGTTATCCCGCGATGTATAAATCGACGCGCGCTCATATTCGCGTTACCGGTCCCGCCATAATTGCTCATTTGTTTCGGTCGGTATTACGATAATTGTTAGCGAGGCAGAGGTAGATGTTGCGAAAACGGTGATAGTGCAGCGGTAATCCGATAGAATTGATTTTGCAAAAACGGAAAAAAAGCGCAGAGACAGAATCAATTGTGTACGGAGGCCTGTTATGAAAATTACGGTGAAATTTATATATATATATATATATATATATATATATATATATATATATATATATTTATATATATATATATATATATATATATATATATATCAGAACCAGAGTAAATTGATAACGCGAACAAATTGTGAAAATTACAGTACAAATAAACTGTGTGAAAAGTAGTATATGAGATATATCATTCAGTCTAATTGCAGTAGAACCTCAATTATCCGAACCTCAATCACCCGAACCCTCAATTATCTGAGCGTTGGCGCGTGATATACTTCGTTGTGCAAAACGAACGACTGTATGAAATCAAAGCAATAAAATAAGCGTTCGATGTTTAAAAAAGATTAAAGATACATTTTATCAGAAATTAAATATATATATACATATGTGTGTGTGTGTGTGCATGTATATATATATTTAACGTAGACTACATATCTAACGCCAATATATACTGTTTGCCCATTTTAATTCGTGTTGTATGCTACCGCTCCAGGTAAAAATTGGTAGAACTTTATTAAGTTAAAATTATAATATTAATATTATTAAATTGATATTGAGGTAATATATTAGATTTTATTTCTATTAATGTTACAATAATATTACTTTAATAATATCATAATATTAACATTAAAATCATATTACAATACTATTAATATTAAAATAATACAGTAGCACTGTATTATTTTTTGATTGACCATTTTTTGGAGCCAGGATAAATTTATAATTCGAAAAAAATCATAAAAATTACAGAAAAATTAACTGCACTCTCTCTCTCTCTCTCTCTCTCTCTCTCTCTTCATTTGTTATTCTCTGTGAAGCTCTGTTATTCTTTTTTTCGTAACCTTTAAAATTCTTATTCTTCCTGTTTTTATAATTTGTATTAGTAAACTATACTGTACTAAAACTCATTAATGTTGCATCTCGCTAAAAAAAACCACAACTAAGGCATAATAAAAAAATCAATCAATCGATCTCTTCGCGAGAACGATAGATCGAGAAAGTTTCAACGCTTCATTAGACCTGGAAGAACGGATTCCCAACTTCTAAAGTTACGTTGACGCGCCAATACGCTTTTCCCAAACGAAATTCACACGACGTACAGTGCATCGAACGTATGAGCAAATGGGTCAAAAATCATAACTCTTTTTCAATGCGGTAAACATTTTCATTTCTTATTAAAAATATATCAGCTATCTCTAATCTTATTAAAAACTGTCCCATTGATCCCTAATCTAGTCAGAGTCTGAAGATTCTTCGTCACTGGACTATTCCATGTCTAATCTGGAGGAAGTGGAGGCCTCTTTTGCTAAAATCATATACTTTTGAACCTCTTGATCAGCGTTAACCTCTTTCTTAGTTATTATTTTCCTTTTGCTGGATATTAGAGGTTCACAAGTTATCAGAAGTATTCTCATGAGGTCTTTGTTTGAGTCTATTCTCAAGCATTTACCTGTGTGTCTTGCTTTTGTTATTTCTTCGTGAAGTTGGTCAGAATATTGTTGAAGTTTCAATACAAAACAATTTTTCTGCAAACTGCGTATTTTTAAATTAATTTTTACATTTTCTATCCATACATCTACTGGTTAGGAGTTTTTTTTTTTATAAAACTGCCTCTCTCTCAAAAAGACATTGTAAAACAATTATTCGCAAGCATACGCAAAAAAATGGATGTAAATATGAACCTACGTCAATGTAGAAATAATTATAAGGAAAAATGTAAAAAAACACTTTTTGACACCTTTTTTCAAAACCATCATCAACGTTTAACAATACAACGAAGTGCACTGCATTTTGTACAGTAAGTTCCAGGACCTGTAAACAACGATAGAAACCCTTCAAACGCTTATTCATAACAATACTTTAAGGGGGGATTGTCTTTTTTTCGCAAAATTTACCGCTTTTTGGGAATTTTTTTGTGAAGAAAGTATACAACGGAAAACTTGTGAAACTTGGCATATAGTTTTATTGATCTGTTTACTGCATACAAAAAATTTTTTAAACAATTTCATCAAAAAATCCGCCTCCCACCCCCCTCGACGCGCGATGGTCCTTTTTTGATGGTGTGCACGATTACAGCCTTCACGTTCATCCTGCAACAAAAACCCAAAAAGCATTTTACTTTAGACACATATAGCTATCGTTCGATGAAGGGGAAAAAAAAAAGATTGACGATTTGGTGACGTTTTGAAATTGAAGTATCGATTTTTCGAAAAAAATTGATCGATTTTTTGTTATAAATAAAAAACTATTAAACGTATTGCTTTTTTGCTTCATCAAACGATAAAAGGATGTCAGCTGAGCATTCTGTCCAAATTTGAAGGCAATCGGTTGAATAGTTTCTGAGAAATCGTGCACACCATCAAAAAAGGACCATCGCGCGTCGAGGGGGGTGGGAGGCGGATTTTTTGATGAAATTGTTTAAAAAATTTTTTGTATGTAGTAAACAGATCAATAAAACTATATGCCAAGTTTCACAAGTTTTCCGTTGTATACTTTCTTCACAAAAAAATTCCCAAAAAGCGGTAAATTTTGCGAAAAAAAAAGACAATCCCCCCTTAAAGAACATACCTTGACCTACGATCTCCACGATTGATTTTCAAAAATATGTAAAACTTTCGGTATAATACGATTTGCACGAACAACAAATGTTGAAAGTTAATGAATCAATTTTTGATTACATTCCGAAGACCTTAATGAGGGTAGTTGTAACTTGGTAAGGACGATAAGCCACAGATTAGTAACTGCTTGGCGTCGTGTCTATTGACTAATATGGTTTACAAAAATAACCACAACTTGACGAAAATATAAAGTTGGTTTTTTTTTCTTTTTTTTTGTCTTAGGCTCGATGCACTGTGCGACGTAGCGTTGGTGGGTGGTGATTGCACGAGAGTTGCACCGTCAAGCGAGGTACACAATTCTCGATAAGAATCGTGAAATTCTGACGGCTATCACTTCTGCTATTTTTCGTGCGATAGTACATATTGTGCAGCTGCTGTGCGAAAGATCGCGGTATGAAATAATCGCGTTGCGCATCCCACGAGGACTAATTAAACCTGTTGGGCTGAGCAGCCGCACAGGGGCAATTCTTCGTCGACGAAGCACTCATCGTCGCGGACCCTTTGCTCGCGCGCACTTTTCCACGGCGTAACCCGCGCTTGTGTACAAGTACTTCAGAGAGAGAGAGAGAGAGAGAGAGAGAGAGAGACCACTTATGAGCGCTATATACAGGGTGTCCTGTTATGGATAATGATGCAACTGTCGATATGTCAGATCATGTCCTACTATATGCTGGAATTTCAGTTAAGGGGATATACCAGTGTAAACGCTGAACATTTGGGTTATTTGCGGAATTTCTTTGGAAGAAAAGTACTCCATTAAATGTTTCGGAAAATTAAGAATATATTTGGCTATATTTGACCTATATTACATAATTTTTTTCATAGAAAAATATTGAGATCCAAGCGACTTATGCGCTGCCTTCGGAGGCGCCGAAAAAAAAAAGTTCCTCCACTGCTGACATGATTCTGGCCGATTGAGTAGCTGAAACCGAAAAAGGAAAAAATGCCGTTAAACTGGAAGGTATTTCCCGTACAATGACATAGGATTTTCGAAAAATATCAAAATCTAACGAAATGGCGTAGTTATGAAAAAACGTCTGTTTTCTTGCCTATAAAATAGTCGTTTTTTCAATGCCAAATCGTCAATTTTCATCGAATAAAAAATATCCTACGTCATTGTAGAGCAAATATATTCGAGAGTACTCAGTTCAAATTTCAAGTCAATCGGATAATTGCTCTTTGATTTACAATGTCAACGAATTTGAAAAATCTCATTTCGGAAAAAAAAAAGATTCAACTATCGATTTTTTGCAGGATGAAATGATTAGAGATACGGCCTTGAAATTTTTACAGGATATTCTTGAAAGTATATACTGTCGAAAAAAGCCAAACAAATCGAATTTTTTAAAGTGTCACACTGGTATAGCCAGTGTGACACTGCAAAAGTGTGACTTGAGTAAAAGTCCCACGGTTTTCGAGATTTTGTGCTGGATGTTATTTTTTGGAAAAAAATCATCTGCTTTTGGTTTTTCGCATGCCATTTCTACAAATGATGTGAATCGACAATGACTCGACAACTTTTTTCAATAATTGGCACGATATGCGTAGTACATTTTTTTTTACACCGCAGGCTATCAAAGTCAAATGTTCGAATCGGTTTGCATGGAAATTCTGCATAAGATCTTTTTTCATAAAGTTTCCTTAACATTGAAGGCTAAAAAGAAGACTTTTGTGGATAAAACGAATAACCAAAAGGAGATGATTTTTATCTCAAAAAGAGTGGCACTTTTACTAAACTGAAATTCCAGGATATAGTAGGACATGATCTGACGTATCAACAGTTGCAGGATTATCTATCCATAACAGGACACCCTATATATATATATATATATATATATATATATATATATATATATACATATATGTATGTCTTGCGTCGGTACACGCACGTCTGCATTGACGCACCTCGTCGGTCTGTCGCGCCCCCTCCTCCTCCTTGAGGAGCCTCTAGACTCGACGCGAGGCAAGATCGTTACGGTGCGTGTGCATTTCTTTATTTTTTTTTTCTTATTTCTTCCACTTCTCTTTAATTAGCAATAACTTATCGAAGCTGCGGCAGGGCGAGAGAGCGAGAACGATCTCGGCGTGATAAGAGCTACGAGAGACAGAGAGAGAGAGAGAGAGAGAGAGAGAGAGAGAGAGAGAGAGAGAGAGAGAGAGAGGCATATTTCGCCGGAGCTCGTCTCGTGCTGCGTTTCAAACTTCCTTTTTTTTTTACCGTGCACACTAGTTTCTCAATTGTTGTCTGCTTCTGTATCTTCGTCTCTTATATCATGTTCCAAGTTTCGTGCAGATTTTTTCTTTGTCTTCTCGACCTAGTGCTGAGAATGAAGTAAAGGGGCTGAATATGCGTGTGGTTTGAATTTGAGTGCATGAGTTGACACAGATCCATGTGACGCGTACATTCCCGTGCAGAAATTTTCGTGGGTATCCAATTAGATTTCCATACTTGTACCTACTTACTGACAGGGATCCAATGGATCACCGCATTGGACCCCTGTACTAAAACGTCACGCTCGTACATTGGATTCTAATCGGGATTGCTCATTGGAATCCAATGTGCGAATCCAATTTGAATCCTAATCCACATTATCGAACAGAAATCGATACGTTTTTTTGTGGATCCAATATCATTGGTGTTATTGAATGAAATTTCGTTGATTCAATTGTACAATTGTTGGTGTGAATAATCGGATTTTTTCTGTCCAAACGAAATGTTATTGACTTCAATAACATGATAAAATTGAAAGTTTTTTTTTCATTCAAAAGATATATTGTTAGCCGAGAACAATATATTATTGAAACTATCAACAAAAAAAAATTATCGCGAACAAATTATATACTTTTGAATGCAATTTCTGCAACGAACGAAAAAAGCGTTTCAATTCCTAGCATGAATATTCCTGATCCGAGTACACGAGAAAAATTGAATTTCGCTCGTTTGATTTAAATAAAATTTCTGTTGCGTAAATATGTTATTTTATTGTTTTCACCATATCCGATATTGATTTTGAGTACATTATTCGTTGAAATATTAATATTTTATTTTGATTGAAAAATATTAAGGCGGTCCTCTAGTATCTCGGGTCGAAAAAATCGATTTTCTTTTTTCATAAATCACATCTACAACATGTGTAGAAAATGTGTGCCAAAGGATTTTTCCTTACGGCCCTGGAACGGAGCAGGTATACGGAGCAGGTATACTTTCAAACGCGTTTTTCTCGAAACACCATTTTTCGAAACGGTGGCCACGATATTTCAGAAACTACTGCACCGATCTTGTTCAAACTTATACAGCATCTTTGATATGTTATACGCCAGCGATTGAACTAGGATTATCATGATTGCTTCGATAGTTTTTTTTGTACGAGCGAAAAACTTAAGAAAAAATGAGTAAAAAATAGAATGTAATTTTCAAAAGTGGATAAAAAGTCAATTTTTGTAATTTAGAATTCACTGTAGTTCAATCGCTAGTCTTAAATATGAAGATTAAAATGCCGTTTGGTTTTTTGATTTCAGATAAGCAGAACAGCCGCAATCTTGGTCACCGTCAAGCACCTCTTCTACTTGATGTCTTCCTGTCGGCCACTATAACTTTTATTCTATTATATATTTTGACTTCGAAAAATTTGTAAAGCTTATTTAAATGTTAATAAAGATTATGCAAAAACAATGAGATTGATGATTTCGATGCTTTGCCCGTAAAAAATTACTGAAAAAGCCGTAAAAAAAAACAGCCGATAAACTAGAGGACCGCCTTAAGCAAAGGTCTGAATTGTTTCAAAAATTATGCGAAAGTAAAATTTGTTTGTTGCACATTTGGTTGAAAAAATTGAACCAAATCATGGCCGAGCGCCACCGAAATTATAGGTGTGAGGAAACCCGTAGTTCTCGGAGTAACCGCTTGAGGCCGCACGCGCGCTCGTTTCTCGCAAGCGTAGCGCGAACTGAAAATCTACTTAAACGCTGGAGAAACACTAAAGACTATCGCTTCTTGGCCTGTGGCTAAGATCAAAGTGTAGTATATGTTCTAATCAGTTGAATATCTGATATTTTCTCCATGGATATTCCATTGGATATCGATATTCTCTCCACTATTATCGTGGATGATCCTTCTATCCTCACTTTTTCTTTAAGATTTAAAACAAATTGAAAAACTTACGTCCCATGGCATATTCATTTCCATGTAGTAAAGAAATAATTAATTCTATTGATTATATTTTTGTACGAAATAAAAAAAGTTTGCAGCAACCGCTTAATTATTTCATTCAATGCATCTACGGATTGTATATAGAATGATTTCAATAGAATAAAATTTTATTTGAAGATTAACGTAGATATTCAGAGAACAGAAGAGCTTTTTCAAATAAAATAATATGTTATTTAAATCAATTACATTTTCCAATGTTTTAAAGTATTGAAACAATCTCATATATCGGTGGCACTCCGCAGCAGCACATTTATTTGGATCAACCAATATATTTTTTTGATTCAATTGGTTTTTTTTTCTCAGTGCATCGCATTCCGTACGCTCAATTGTCTAAACAATATATATAGGTATACAAAATGAGTGGATCTTAAAAAAGTATACACCTCATTTCTACAGGCTACATCTACCAAGATGGGTTCGAAAATTGTATTTTCCAAAAATAGTTTTTTTCATTTGAATTCAAAAAAATTATTTGAAAAATCGACGATCGTCAACGACTCGTATTTATTGCTATCATGAATAACCCGTTTGGTTTTTAAATTATGAAGGGACCGTTTAAACTGGAGAGTGTCCACCGCCAAACTCCGCGAAAAAAATGTCTTCAGCTGCTGACGGCCATGCATTTGTTGTTCTTATTAAGTTTTGTTGATTGATATGATTTATTTTTAAAGGCTCTCAATATATGAACCTCTGTGTAAAAAAAAATGCGTTCCTTTTTCACTAACCGTGTCCTAAAAAAAGATTCGGAATTCGGCAATTTTTTTCGGATCTCCAGGTAGATGTAGCCCCTTAAAAAAGTATAAAGCGCGTCAAAAAGTATATCTTAAAAATCGATTTGGATCACATCACTGCCCACCCATGTAGGTTTCGCCAATCGAACCGTAACGGCCAATACTTGGACCAATGTTGGCGGGGCGATGATCGATTACCCAATTGTACGCCAATGCTCGGCTGAGTATTGACTAGCCAACATTGGTTTGCCAATACGAGGCCAATGTTCGGCCAAATATAGACTCGCTAATCATTGGCTTGTCGATACGAGGCCGATGTTTGGCGAAGTATAGACTCGCCAATCATTGGGTTGCCGATACGCGGCCAATGTTCGGCCAAACATAGACTTGCCAATCATTGGCTTGTCGATACGAGGCCGATGTTTGACGAAATATAGGCTGGCCAATCATTGGTTTGCCAATACGTGGCCAATGTTCGGCCAAGTATAGACTCGTTCATTATTGGGTAATCGATATGAGGCCGATGTTTGACGAAGTATAGACTCGCCAATCATTGGTTTGCCGATACGAGGCCAATGTTCGGCCAAATATAGGCTCTCTAATCATTGGCTTATCGATACGAGGTCGATGTTTGGCGAAGTATAGACTCGCCAATCATGTTTTTGCCGATACGAGGCCAATGTTCGGCCGAGTAACGCATGATCAAACCGCAATTCGTATATTGACGATTCATTGTTTCGCGTCGAAGTCATTGAGAGACGAGATGAATACTTTTTACGAGTCCATTGGACATTAGTCTTAACAACCATACTACCAAATCAATGCACTCAATGTTGGCTGATTCTCGAACGAGTTCATGCGCGATACTCTGCCCATTTTTATGAACCATCCTACACTGACAGAAAAATTCTATTAATATTAACTAACCGCGTCTATTTATTTATTCTTTATTTGAATTAACTAGATTTTTTGTGAAATCAAATTTTTCCTATTGCATTCCATTATTGGAATTATTCATTTTAAATATGTTTATTTATTCAAATTAAACTCGAACTAATGAACAAATGGTCTGTCTTTATTGGAACACACATATTGAAGGGTTGTGGGGGTAGAGAGGGTGGAGCGAGAGGAATTATATATATATATATAGGTTAGATTTGGAAATTCTCCAACATGTCAGTCGATAACACTCTCTAATTATCACGATGATATTAACTAATTGATATAGTTTATGCGATACTAATAATGATGAGAATCCATTTGGTCTCTTATGGCATATCTGCGATTCAAATGTTACGAGCACTCGGTAGCATAGGGGCAGCGTGCTTGGCTATGAGTAGGTAGGTTCAAGGTTCGAGTCCCATATAGGTGAAATATTTTCTTCGAACTAATCGTTTCGAAAGACCCGGTAATGACGAATTACAATACAAAAAGAATCAATTTTTTTTTTTGGCCGTGCAGGACCAATTTTGTTGATCTATATCGGGTCACAATTATCCGCCAAGACTCGGTCGATAATCGGGCCAAGCTCGAGTGCCAATGATGGCAATCTTGACGGGGACTGATTGTTGGCCGATTCTCGAATGAACTCCTACGCGATGCTCGGCCGATTCTCATAAGCCATTCTAGGGCCAATATTGATTGCGAATATCGGGCCGCTCTTATCATCCGAGGCTCGGTCGATGATCGGGCCAAGCTCGAGTGCCAATGTTGGCAGGCTCGGCGTCGCGCATCGGCCAATCGTTGGCCACTACCGATCACCCTACATGGGCAGGTAGGGAATCAAAAGGCTGACGATGGAAACAAACTTGTGCGAGCCTTGTTTCACCGAGCCTGAGTGAGACAGACCTGGGCCAGGTTGCATTCCCATGTAGGGTGATCGGTAGTGGCCAACGATCGGCCGATGCGCGACGCCGAGCCTGCCAACATTGGCACTCGAGCTTGGCCCGATCATCGACCGAGCCTCGGATGATAAGAGCGGCCCGATATTCGCAATCAATATTGGCCCTAGAATGGCTTATGAGAATCGGCCGAGCATCGCGTAGGAGTTCATTCGAGAATCGGCCAACAATCAGTCCCCGTCAAGATTGCCATCATTGGCACTCGAGCTTGGCCCGATTATCGACCGAGTCTTGGCGGATAATTGTGACCCGATATAGATCACCAAAATTGGTCCTGCACTGCCAAAAAAAAAAATTGATTCTTTTTGTATTGTAATTCGTCATTACCTGGTCTGTCGAACCGATTAGTTCGAAGAAAATATTTCACCTATATGAGACTCGAACCTTGAACCTACCTACTCATAGCCAAGCACGCTGCCCCTATGCTACCGAGTGCTCGTAACATTTGAATCGCAGATATGCCATAAGAGACCAAATGGATTCTCATCATTATTAGTATCGCATAAACTATATCAATTAGTTAATATCATCGTGATAATTAGAGAGTGTTATCGACTGACATGTTGGAGAATTTCCAAACCTAACCTATATATATATATATATATATATATATATATATATATAATTCCTCTCGCTCCACCCTCTCTACCCCCACAACGCTTTAATATGTGTGTTCCAATAAAGACAGACCATTTGTTCATTAGTTCAAGTTTAATTTGAATAAATAAACATATTCAAAATGAATAATTCCAATAATGGAATGCAATAGGAGAAATTTGATTTCACAAAAAATCTAGTTAATTCAAATAAAGAATAAATAAATAGACGCGGTTAGTTAATATTAATAGAATTTTTCTGTCAGTGTAGGATGGTTCATAAAAATGGGCAGAGTATCGCGTATGAGCTCGTTCGAGAATCAGCCAACAATGAGTGCATTGATTTGGTAGTATGGTTGTTAAGAATAATGTCCGATGGACTCGTAAAAAGTATTCATCTCGTCTCTCAATGACTTCGACGCGAAACAATGAATCGTCAATATACGAATTGCGGTTTGATCATGCGTTACTCGGCCGAACATTGGCCTCGTATCGGCAAAAACATGATTGGCGAGTCTATACTTCGCCAAACATCGACCTCGTATCGATTAGCCAATGATTAGAGAGCCTACATTTGGCCGAACATTGGCCTCGTATCGGCAAACCAATGATTGGCGAGTCTATCCTTCGTCAAACATCGGCCTCATATCGATTACCCAATAATAAACGAGTCTATACTTGGCCGAACATTGGCCTCGTATTGGCAAACCAATGATTGGCCAGTCTATACTTCGTCAAACATCGGCCTCGTATCGACAAGCCAATGATTAGCAAGTCTATGTTTGGCCGAACATTGGCCGCGTATCGGCAACCCAATGATTGGCGAGTCTATACTTCGCCAAGCATCGGCCTCGTATCGACAAGCCAATGATAAGCGAGTCTATATTTGGCCGAACATTGGCCTCGTATTGGCAAACCAATGTTGGCTAGTCAATACTCAGCCGAGCATTGGCGTACAATTGGGTAATCGATCATCGCCCCGCCAACATTGGTCCAAGTATTGGCCGTTACGGTTCGATTGGCGAAACCTACATGGGTTGCATCGTTTGGAGCAGCCTGGAACCAAGACTGGCTGCTTAGCCTAAACTCAGGGTTATTTCAAGCTTTATTCAGCCAGTGAATTTTAAGGCTAAAAAATCCAGGCTGGATGCAGGCTTGTTTCAGGTTGTGATAAAATAAAATAAATTTTAAATAATATTTTTTCTGTACTTTTATGAAAAAAAATATTAGCAATAAATTTGTCGGGTGCGAAGGCACGAGAAACGAAAGCGAAGGAGGCAGCTCAGAACATTTAAACATATTCTCTTATCGATTTTTATGAGGTACACAAAAAAGTTTTTTTCTCTTCACATACACATTTCGTATATACTCACTCTCTGGGGTTTGCGTACACTCTGTGTATTACGTGTCCCATAAACAATAAATAAAATAAAGCATTGTGTTTAAAATATTTTATATATATTTTATAACAAATAATATAATGAATAATAAATATATATAATAAATAAAATGAATTCTTTACAAATTTATTAAATTTACCCCAATGTAGAATATAGAAACCTAAAAACAGGCCTCATATAGCCTCGCGAAGAGTTTGGGATAAGCTTGGTCATAAATGCTCGTGAAGGCTTCATTAAGGCTCGTTTTGAACCTTGTTGTTTCGTCGTTTCAGGCTTAGTACAGGCTTTTCTACTAGCCTTTGGTCGAGCCTGTGTGCAACAGCCTGAAACCGCGTTATCATTCAGGGGTTCAGCTAGGCCTGAAATCAGGCTGGTGCTCAGCCTGAATTAAAAAATGTGAGCCTTGTTTCAGAGCTTGGCGAGCCCTTTTTTCATCGTCAATTCCTACCTGGCTGAGAATCCACTTAATTATCATTTGTTATTTATTTTACTGCACTTTGACGTAATATCACCACACCCGTATACCCTCACGAAGCGTGTAGGTTATGTTTCAACAAGCCGAGGTTTTTTCTCGTGACTTTTAACATATTTTCGATTCGATCGTGTAAAAATTGTCAAACGGCGTTTATCGGGAAACAGTGCAGAATCCAATTGGATCCCAATGAGGATTCCCCCGTGTGCGGTATCTCTGGCAAATCTCTATAGAGACGCGAGTGCATCTTGGGTCCCCCCAACAAATTTGTGCACGGGTTTATATACATATATGTGCGTTTGTGTGTGTGTGTTGTGAGAAAAAACGTTTTAAACTCATGTCATCTATGTAATGTTGGCTTTCAAAGCATATGGCTGTTTCGAGGACTGTCCTTGAAGTCTAATGTCCTCGAAATTACCTTTCCTTATCGGTGTATATGGACAATAAATACCTGTGTGTGTGTGTGTGTGTGTGTTTTACATACACGTCCGGAGGACGGAGAGAAATCGAGCGCAGTGAGAAAGAGGGCCATCCAGAGGAATTCGTACGACGAATTGCATTAATAAATTCGACAAGGGACGAGGTAACTGGCGTTTCCGAGACAGCTATTTATTTATGGGGTTCGGGAGAGAGCGAGAGATGAAGAGAGAGAGAGAGAGAGAGAGAGAGAGAGAGAGAGAGAGAGAGAGAGAAAGTGAGAGGGGGGGGATGCTGCGTTACCGGGACTCGGGGGTCCATGAAGGATTCAAGCACGGAGAGAGGTAGCGAGTGAGAGGGAGAGCAGCTCTTTGACGTGGGAGAAAAAGAGTGCGAGATGCGTAGGATCTGGTGAGAGAAGAAGCCCAAAAAGCGAAAGAGGGCGAGAGAGGGAGAGAGGGAATGTTGAGATGAGAGGCAAAAGTAAAAATAAAAACGATAAGGATGGACCAAAAGTGTGTATCCGTGCGCGATAGCCCGAAGGGCCCCGAAAGAACGAGAGAAAGATAGAGAAAGAAGGAAGGAAACGACGCTGGACCCATATATATATATATATATATATATATATATATATATATATATATATATATATATATATATATATGGTGTGTGTATGTATATATGAGGCCCCAGGATTGTGGGACGAGAACGATTGCCACGCAGCTGCTTCGTTACTTTCGGAATTTTTCGGTCTCAATTCTCTCTCTTCTTCTCCCTCTCTCGCACTCTCTGAACCTCTCTTTCTCTCTCCCTCTCTCTCTCTCTGTCGCTCCCCGCGTCTCGTCCCTAGCAGGCAGGAGACTCTCAAAGTGCATATCCTGTGGGAACTCGGGAGCTCGCGAGGCAGCATGTGCACTCATTCCCGCAACACGCAAAACTCGAGTTTGTTCGGGTTTGTTTGGATTTCAGTAAAAAAAATCGAGCTAAAAGTTATTTCGAAAATTCCCAAAGAGATTTCGTAACGATTTTGTCACTTTCCATGCCTAATTAGTTACTCTCTGCCTCTTTTCATCATACACGACCGATCTTGCAATTGCGGATGATACACGAGAAGATGAACAAGCACGAATCCAAGTAGATTCCGCGTTGTTTCCTGACTGACATCATTTGAGAATATTTTATTTGAAATTCCCAACTGGGATTTGTTTAACGTGCACAAATCTCTGTAGGGACGCCCACATCTCTGTAGGGAATTGTCAGGGACACCCCGCATAGGCATTTTTTTAGTGGTGTGATTGAAATCGATTTTTAAGATATCCGTTTCTAAGCGATTTATAGATTTTCAAGGTAAGATTTAAACTTTGTTAAGATCCACTCATTTATCATATCTATATATTATGTTTAGAAAATCCAACGTAAAGAATGCGATGGAATCCATCAAGAATCGCATCGTATTCTGTTCGATAATGTGGGAATCCTTCAGGATTCAAATTGGATTCCTATATTGGATTCCTATGGAGAATCCCAACTCGAATTCAATGTACTTGGCATACATTCCGCGCTATTTCATGATTGCCGTCGTTTGAGAATATTTTTTTTGAAATTCCCAACCGGAATTTGTTGGATTTCCCAAAGGAAAAAAAATCTTTCCGTGATCCCGTGCACAAATTTGTCGGAGAGTCCCAGGATGCACCCACATCTCTGTGGGCATTTATCAGGGACACCGCACATAGGGAGTCCTCATTGGGATTCAATTGGATTCTCCACTACTTCCCGATGAACGCCATTTGAGAATTCATACCACGTTAAAATCCAAAATATGCTTTGAGCGTGTACGTGTGTCGTGACATTATGCCGAAGTGCAGTAAAGTAAAAAAACAAACGATAATTACAGTGGATTTTTAGTGATGTGATTCAAATTGATTTTCAAGATATACTTTTTTAAGCAATTTATACTTTTTTGAGGTAAAATTTATACTTTTTTACGATCCACTCATTTTGTGTATCTTCGTATTTTGTTTAGAAAATCCAACGTACAGAATGCGATGGAATCCATCATGAATCGTACCGGATTCTGTTCGATAACTTTGAGAATATTGGATTCCAATGGAGAATCCCGATTGGAATCCAATGTATTTGGCATGGATTCCGTGCTATTTCACGATTGACATCGTTTCAGAATATTTTATTTGAAATTCTCAACCGGAACTTGTTGGATTACCCGAAAAAACATCCTTTCGTGATCCTGTGCACAAATTTGTTGGGGAATCCCAAGATGGTCCCACATCTCTATAGGGATTTATCAGGGTCACCGCACATAGGAAATCCTCATCGGGATTCAATTGGATTCTGCACTGCTCCTCGATGAACGCCATTTGAGAATTCTCACCACGTTCGAATTGAAAATATGTTGAGTCACCAGACAAAACTCGGCATGTTGAAACATAACGTGCATGTTCGTGAGCATTTACGTGTATCGTGATATTATGTTAAAGTGCAGTAAAATAAATAACAAACGATAATTACAGTGGATTTTCAGTGATGTGATTCAAACCGATTTTTTAGGGGGCAATACCAGTGTGACACTTTTAAAAAAATCGATTTTTTTTGTCTTTTTCGACAGTTTATACCTTCAAGAATATCCTGTAAAAATTTCAAGGCCATATCTCTATTATTTTATCTCGCAAAAATCGATAGTTAAATCTTTAGACGCGTTTTTGTCGAAATAAGTTTTTCAAAATTTGCTGACATTGTAACTCAAAGAGCAATTATCCGATTGACTTGAAATTTGAACTGAGTACTCTTGAATATATTTACTCTACAATGACGTAGGATATTTTTGATTGGATGAAAATTGACGATTTGGCATTGAAAAAAAAACGACCATTTTATGGGCGAGAAAACAGACTTTTTTCACATCTACGCCATTTTGTTAGATTTTGATATTTTTCGAAAATCCTACGTCATTCTGCAGGAAATACCTTCCAGTTTAACGAATTTTTTTCCTTTTTCGGTTTCAGCTACTCAATCGGCCGGAATCATGTCAGCAGTGGACGAACTTTTTCTTTGGCGCCTCCGAACGCAGCGCATAAGTCGCTTGGATCTCAATATTTTTCGATGAAAAAATTATGTAATATAGGTCAAATATAGCCAAATATATTCTTAATTTTCCGAAACATTTAATTGAGTACATTTCTTCCAAAAAATTCCCGAAAATCACCTAAATTTTCAGCGTTCACACTGGTATAGCCTCTTAAGATATACTTTTTCAAGCGATTTATACGTTTTTGAGGTAAGATTCACATTTTTTTAAAGATCCACTCATTGTGGATATCTATATATTTAGTTTAGAAAATCCAACGTATCCAATACGATGGGATCCACCAAGAATCGTATCGGAGATTCTGTTCGATAATGTGAGAATCCCTTAGGATTCAAATTGGATTCGGGCATTGGATTTCAATGTGGAATTCCAATTAGAATCCAATGTACGGGCGTGACGTTTCAGTATAGGGATCCGATGCGACGAAGCATTGGATCCCCATCCGGAAGTAGGGACAAGTATTGGAATCCACTCGATCCTTACGACAATGTCTGCATGGGAGGTTTTTACGATGGATTTAGCGCGGCAAAATATTTCGTGCGGAATCTGCGTGACGGAGTTGCGCGCGTCAATTTATCTCGCATATAGGCTCGCGTTGTCGCACCACACGCTATATTCATATACAGGCTTGGAGATACCGCGATATCACTTATTCATCATGGCCATAAGTAAACTCCCCCGTGCCTCTTTGGCCGGGGCCCCGAGATAAGATAGGATCCGGCGTAACTCGCGCAAAGCTGCCTCTTTTTCCCTATACGTATAATATTTGTACAAGAGAATTTATTTATATATACATATATATATATATATATATATATATATATATATATATATATATATATATATATATATATATATATATGAGGGAAAGATTATTTTAAAGACATGTGACTTCGAGGACCGTCCGCAAAGCAGCCAGCTGTGCTGATAGCCAGCATTACATAAATGTAACGAGTTCAAAATGTCCTTTCCTTATACATATATCTCCACATATGATAAAACTGTAGGGTCTGCATGTTTGCTCGCTTATAACTCGAGAACTACTGAATCGATTTCGATTAATCTTTCACGGAAACAACTCGAAGTCTGGAGTACGATTTAGGCTAATGGGCATTGCGTCTTGCTGTTAATTGCAATCGGAATAAATAAACGCAACAAAGTTCTTATTTCAAAAACAACCAAGCACAAGCGAATAAACAAATGAAGAAAGAAAC
>OY723391.1:40892253-40972253 GCA_963210295.1 Ophion ellenae | reverse complement strand
AAAAAAAAAAACTTAAAAATGCAATATCTCAAAAACTATTGTGAGTCGCCAAAAATCCCTTGAGGGGTTGTTTTGAAATATTAAAAGGAAGGTTTGTGCTAAACTTAAGCTCGATCAATGGGGGGCGGGAGGGGGGGGGGGGTTTGGAACCTTACCCTTTAAAAAAAATCTTTGATCTTCAATATCTCGAAAACTATCGCGAGTCGCCAAAAATCCCTTACGGGCTGCCTTAGAATATTATATAGAATTATATATAGAATATAGAACGGGGTGCCTTAGAATATTAAAAGGAAGGTTTGTGCAAAATTTCAGCTCGGAGGTTGGGGTTTTTCGGAACCTTATCCTAATTTTTAATCCAAAAATTGTAGACGATACTTGAAACCATACTCATTGATATAAGAAGAAAAACAAACGAGAACCTCCACACGTGTCCGCAGAAAAAAATCACGAAAATTCCTCTTTTTTCTGGCCATGAGCTAGGCATAACCCGTTAACTTCAATGTGCAACCAAAGTTTAGTGAAAATCCGAAAGGTTGACCGAATTGTGGAGATTTTTGTAAAGGGTCAGATCACCCACTGTGCCGCGATTTCAACCATTTTTTTACGTTTTTCCCGAAACTCTGTTTTGAGAAACGGTGCAAGTCGTATGTCAAAACCATTTCATCCGGTTCCCTTTAAATTCCAACGGAGCATAGATTATGATACATTTTCTATCGTACGACCAAATGATTATTTGATATGTTCATCCACTTCTCGATTACAAATGACCCAAGTTGTTTTTTTTGGTCGACAATCGAACGTTTTTTCTACAGCTAGCCACTATCGTAATCGTTAAAATTTCGAAAAAGTACCCGGTCATACGAAACTTTGATCACTTCACTAGAAGCAAATTTTTTCATTTTCCTACACGGAGAAAAAAAACCAATTGAATCAAAAAATTATTTAACCAATTCAGACATGCACTTAATATTTTTTAATCAAAATAAAATACTGATATTTTTACGAATAATGTACTTGAAAATCAATATCAGATATGACAAAGACAATAAAATAATATATTTACTGAAGAGAAATTTTATCTGAATCAAACGAGCGAAATTCAATTTTTGGTTGTCAGAACCACCTACACGTTTTGGCCATCCAGCACCGGCGGCACTTTGTTCAAACAATAATAACTCCATTGTTTATAACCATTTTCTAATTAAAAAAAAACCCAACCTTGTCAAGACTGTGTATCAATTGTGTCTAAAATCCTGACCCGGTCACCCCAATACTCTCATCACAAAAAAATATCGAAAATCGACCCGAAGCTGCCCTCTTTTCCTACCCTGACTTTCTTACGACCCAATCGGAGATCATCAACTAACCAACCTGCCTAGAACACGCAGCGATTCCGTTCACGATCGGTTCAAATTTGCATCAATCGCTCGGCAGTTGCACCGGAAGTAATAAAAATGTCACCAGCCTGGGTAATCCCCCCCCCCCTTCGCTCCATGATGATTTCTCTACCTTCCACCTGGTGACTCCAGGGTAGAATTTCCGCCCCGTTCGAAGGCTCGCCTCTTCACCACCCGGATTTCCGGTTTCTCTCGACAGTCTCCCATCTCCCGTCGAATCCTTCCGGCTCTTACTCGTCGATTGTTCTCACCTCATCGCTCGCTCCTATCTATACCTGGCGACATTGCTAGCAGAGTGACCACGTGAGTGATCGTCACCGGGAAAGATTCGATGGCACGGCCCTGCGAATGCGAGCGCGAAACGTAGAGGCTTTGGTCAGCGTGCGGAGTGTGTTAAGCGGCAGCCGGTTTCGAGGCTCAGGGGCGTTCTTTCGTTGCCGCACGAGTGCGACAAGGAAAGAGGACTATGAGGAACAGAGTGGTCACAGCCCGATACCAGCCTCGTTCCTTGCTGCAACTAGCAACAGCACAATCAGCAGCTTCGCGCGACCGGCCGGGGCCGTCCCTGAGGCTCAGTGGACTTGGAACACCGTGCAGCTTCTGTGCAATGGCTGTCTCCAAATGACCTGACATTTTAAATCGCGCGCTATTTCCTTCGTGGCGAACATAGAGTATTGATCTTTTACAACTGGCATCAGGAAGTATTGAGGTTCAGTCATGGAGAATTACACGATCGAGCAACGCACAGAAATTGTTAATTGCTGCATTGTTACTGCATAATTATTGCAGCCGAAGTTTCATGGTTATCTCGCGCCGCGGCGATGTGAATTGGCCACCAAGATCGTACGATTTGACGCCATTGGACGCCTTTCTTTGGAGTTTTCTGAACGGAAAAGTGTATGCCAATGATCCACAGGCCATACCGGAGCTCAAGGAAGCAATTGCACGCATCATTGATGAAATTAGTCCGCAATGATGACAAAATGTTGATGAAAATTTCGTCAAAAGAGTGGACGGTTGCAAACACGGATGAGACGTTCATTTATCGGATATTGTGTTCAGCACATAACCTCTATTATTGTACCTTATCTTAAAATTAAAATATTCGTACTTTTCAATTAAATAATACGTTTTATTAATTAAATTAAATTGATTAATTTAATTTAAGTTATTAATTCAAATGTCAGCTGTTACATATCCATGTAATATTGGATATCGGCACATCCGGTTGTTTTGAGGACATTTCTCATTTTTTTTTAAACTAATCGTTGATTTTGTGTACAGGATGGTCCTTGAAGTACCCTTCATATAAATTCGCTTTAGACACTCGTCTGAAGATGATTTTGAAGACAAGTCCTGAAAATTTGCTTTAGGCACTTGTATGAAGGTGATTTTGAAGACAAGTTCTTCAAATGTTTATTAAATGAAAAGTCCTTTACGTAAAGACGCTTTAGAGATTTGCCTAAAGGTGATTTTAAAAACAAGTCCATTAAATATGCTTTGGATCCTCGTCTGAAGGTGGATTGAAGGCAAGCCCTTTAAATATGTTTTAGACACTTGTTTGAAAGTAATTTTGAGGACAAGTCCTTTGCATTTTGATTAAAGGGATCGGTGATTTTAGGTACAGAATGGTTCTTGAAGTGCTCTTTATATACGTATACTTTAGACATTTGTCTATGGGTAAATTTGGAAACAAATTCTTTAAATACGCTTTAGACACTTGTTTCGAGCCAATTTTGAGACTAGTTCTTTTAAATTTGAGTTAAACGAATCGTTGATTTTAGATACAGTATGATCCTTGAAATGATGAGGTTGAAGTTTACATCGGTGGAACGTAACGAAAATTAATATTTCTCAATTCTTAAAATTTATTTCGACAAACTTTGCTTACAAGAATACTCCAACCATTTGTCAAGATACTTATTTAGCGAACGAAAATAGAAATCTCAAAAAAAAGATCTATAATAATAAAAATATGAAAAATAAAATGTAAAAAAAGCTTTTGTTATGTTCCAACGATGCAAACTTCAACACCATTTGAAATGTTCTTAATATGAATATGCTTTAGACCTTTTTCTAGAGGTGCTTTTGAAGACAAGTCTTTTAAATACGTTTTGGACACTCGTCTAAATGTGATTTTGAGGTACTTTGAGTGGATCATACTTTAAGTTGAGGTAAGAATTGTTGATTCTTGGTATAGAATGATCCTTGAAATGTCCTTTCTATAAATATGCTTTAGACATTTGTCTGAAGATGATTTGGCGGACAAGTCCTTTAAATATGCTTTAGACACTTGTCTGAAGGTCACTTGAAGGACAAGATTATTAGATGTTTATTAAACGAATCGGTAATTCAAGGTACAAGGTGATCCTTCAAAAATCCTTTATGTAGATACGCCTTAAATCCTTGTCTGAAGATCGTTTTGAAGACGAGTCCTTTAAATATGCTTTAGACACTCGTCTAAAGGTGCTTCGGAGGCCAGTACTTAATTTTTTATCAAATGAATCCTTGATTTGACGTAAAGGAAGGTTTTTGAAATGTCCTTTATATAAATATCCTCTGGACCCTTGTGTGAAGATGATTTCGAACACAAGTCCTTTAAATATGCTTTAGACACTGGAGTAAAAGTGATTTTGATGACAAATCCTTAAAAATTTTATTAAATGAATCCTTGATTTAGGGTACAGTAAGGTCCTTCAAATCTCTTTTATATAAACATGCTTTAGACCCTTGCCTAAGAGGATTCTTGAAGACAAGTCCTCTAAAAATGATTTGGACACTTGTTTAAAGGTGATTTGGAGGTCAGTTCTTGAATTTATTGTAGACGAATCGTTGACTTTACGTAGGATGGTCGTTCAAATGTCCTATATAAAAAAAATGCTTTAGAAATTTGTATAAAGGTGATTTTTGAGATAAATCCTTCAAATATGCTCTGAACCCTTGCCTAAGGATGATCTTGAGGACAACTCCATAAAATTTCTATTAAACAAATCGTTGATGTTAGCAACAAGATGGTCCCTAAAATGTCCATTTTACAAATATGCTTCCAACCCTTCTCTAAAGATGATTTCGAAGACAAATCCCTTAAATATGCTTTAGACACTCGTCTAAAGGTAATTTTAAGGCCATTCCTTGAATGTTTGATAAACAAAACGTTGATTTCAGGTACACGATTGTCCTCGAAGTGTCCTTAATAAAAAATATGCGTTAGACATTTGTCCGAAGGTGATTTTGAAGACATTAGCGTTTAGGTAATGCTGGGTACGAAGACAACAGGCCTTGAGGGAGGTCCTCGAGGTCGAATGTCTTCGAAATCACCCTTTTCCGTATATATAAATGGTATAATAAGCTACGGTGAAACGTTTCTCGCATCTACACGTATATGCCTTGGTATCGTGCGTTATACGTTACACACGCGTCACGAATGTTAATCCTTCGCGTTTGCTTCGCGCCTCCATACACTTCATCCTCTTTACCCCACTCTCTCGACATTTCTTTTTTGCCTCTGTCAACGCGCAGAGACTTACACGTGTGTCTGTGTGGGTGTGTATATATATATACATCTACGTACACACGCGCGTACTTCCAAGCGCGCGAGTACAATACCTACGTAATAAGCTCGGCACGAAGTTTTTCGAGCTGCGACGAGAAGAATTCGCGAATAGCGAGGGAGATCAAGAGTGAGGTAAAACGACTCACGATGCGGGCACACATATTTGAGCAAGGCTATCTGACATATGGCGCCGTATTTTCCGCGAGACTCGTTTTTTTTCAAATTAAGGGGGTAGGCTGCCGTAAAAGTTTTGAAAAATCGATAGTTGCTTGAAGCAACTCAAATCGAAGAGGGTCCATCATACGGTGCACGAATCGCAGATTCAAGGTCAACTCGTGATTACAACGACGGAACTGCTAGTAAAACTTTAAACGGGTTTTTCTCGAAATTAAGTTTTTCAAAACGGTGTACACGATTTCTCGACATCCAATGAACGGATCGACTCGAAATTTGGTACACCTATGCAGTGTGATAGTCGTTTAGTCTTGACGGACGTTTTTCTTAACATTTTTTTTCATCAGCTATTAACAATAATAAGGTTATTTTTCTCGACACGTCGGTAAAAAATTCCAATTTTTTTAAGGGCTTACATGGGTTTGAACATTTCAAAAAATCGATTTTTTAAAATTCTGTTATACATATATCTGGACATCTGTTATTGTATTATTATAATATATCTGGACATATTGTATATGTCCAGATACAATATGTCCAGATTATTCTCCCAAAGTTTTAAGTCAATCGGAGTAAAAGTCTAGAAGAGAGAGGATTTGGGAATTCTCCCAAAGGGCTTATCTCCCAAAATTTTTTTAAGGGCTTACATGGGTTTGAACATTTCGAAAATTCGATTGTTTTTTATTTTCGTTATCTAATAGTACAATATGTCCAGATTATTCTCCCAAAGTTTTAAGTCAATCGGAGTAAAAGTCTAGAAGAGAGAGCCTTTAGGAATTCCCGTTGGGAGCGAGGCAGGTATATCGCATTTTTCTCAAAACACTATTTTTGAAGTCGGTGGTCACGATTTCTCAAAAATTAATGCACCGATCTTTTGAAATTTTGCACACTTCTTCAAAATAGCATTGACTAGTGATTGAACGAAGGCTTTTTTTTCGATTACAACTAATTTTACAACGATATACGTAGTGTAAATTGTACCAAAAATTGAACTATTTTGCCTACAACTCTGCCAAAAATTCAAATTTTAATTTTTTTTAAATCCTTCGTTCAATACTTATCTACTTATCTATTAACAGAAAAAATTTGGTTTCTTAATCTCAGATAAAGTAATTTCTATCATGAGTTATCTTGACCACCACGAGAACCCTTTTTTAGGGGTGTCCGGAAACCAGGTCCCACCGACCGAATTTCCCAAATTTTTCAATGATTTTTTTTTTAAATATTGTTAAAATTTTCTCTTTTATGTGCTTAACATTTTGAATAAAATAATTGATATATTTTTATATTTTTTTATATATTTTTTTAAATATATATTTTATTATTAAATATATATATATATATATATATATATATATATATATATATATTAATATTAAATATATTTTTTTAAAATATATATTATATTTTTTTTAAATAAAGAAAACATGCTTTTTTGGCTTCGAAACCCACGTAACTCCTTAAGGCGTTACCCCCACTTGTAGTGCAAAAAAAGGGCTTTTTCATGATTTTTTTTTAAAGAAAACTACAAAACTTTTTTAATCGATCAATATACCATCCTAAAGAACACATCTTGAAGAACTTTCAGTAATTTTTTTATTGAAAAATATTACGTTGTTTAGTGGCAAATGGCCGTCAATGAAATAATGTTTTTATATACACGGTTTGCGGTGACCAACATTGCGGCGAAGTGGATCATCTGAAGAAAAAAATGCGGATGGATTTAGTCAAATATAAGTATAAACTAGTCTTTAATCGAAGGATTTTAAAAAATATTCATTTTTCACAAAATGGCGGACAGTCAAAGTTAATGGTTCGATTTTAACGAAAAAAAACGGCCGTTTTTTGGCTATAAAACCGCCATTTTTTTTTTCGAAAAAAAAAAATCGAACGATTAAATACTACATTTTTATGTATTAAATAAGCCTGCAAAATTTCAAGAAGATCGGTTCATTAGTGTTCGAGTAATCTTGGTCACCGACTTCAGAAACGCCATTTTGAGAAAAACGCGTTTAAAGTTTCTCTTTCAACGCTCTTTCAACGCGGATTCTTCTCTTTCAACGCTCATATCTCAGTCAATTTTGTTCGGATCGACTTGAAATTTTCAGGACATATTCTCAGATACTTATACTTCAAAAAAATGCAATAAAAAAAATCGATTTTTTCAAAATCACAAGTGGGGATAACCCCTTAAATGATTTTGAACACGATAACAAAAAAAGCTCGGTCAAGTCTTAGCCTATATTATCTCTTTCAAGAAAATAGCTTGTTTCTTCGTTTCAGATAAACGGGGTGGCCAAAATCACGTACACCGTTGAGCCCCTCGCGTTCGAAGGTCCTTCACGTGATTGTTCACAACTTCTTCAATTATTAATATTTATTTATGAAATTTTGTACACAACTTTTTTAATGTACATGCCAAAAAACGTCTAAACACTTTTCAATTATCCTTCTTAACCTTTCAAAATTTATTTTCTCAAATATCCCCGATTTTCGGGCCTCTACACTGGCCTAACCCCTTAATGACGCATTTATTCGGCAATTTTCGCCTCCCTTTCGGAAACGAAGAAAACTTCGTTGTAAAAAAACATTCGGCAAGGAAGTATGGAAATTCTCGCGTGGATGTTGATCAGACGATATCAGATAAGGACATTCGGCGTTGAAAAAATTTCGTGATAACGAATGATATCGATAAGAGACGACAAATTCGAAGAGTAGAAAAAGTCGCGCGCGAATATGTCTCATGGAGCGCGATATTTTGAGTTGCCGAATTTCGTGACCAAATAGGATCGACCACGAGGATGGCATTGAGAAAATATTGTTGGCCGAACGTGAATAGTGGAGATTTCGACGATTTTTTCGTCGGCACCGCCTCGTGGATCGACGGAAATCAAGGAATGCAAAGAAGAAAAAAAAAGTGTTTTTGAATAAAATAAAAACAAACGAGAGGGAGGCTGGCGTTGAAGTATACGGGACAGAAGAGAGTGGATAAAAATGAGGTGAGAAGGGAGGCGAGAGAAAGAGAGAAATAAATGTAACTGAAGACGACGAGGAAAGGAAGGGCCTCGAACTCTTACTGGCCCCGACGTTATTTCTGTCCGCAACTACTGCCGTATACGCTGTATACACTTCTCTAATTATAGCAAGTAGTTCGATACACCGAGGGAGCCAACCCGTATTGTATCTACACCCTTAACGATGTACTGAACATACAGAGAGAGAGAGAGAGAGAGAGAGAGAGAGAGAGAGAGAGAGAGAGAGAGAGAGAGAGAGACAGCTCCATTTTATTTATCAAAAGAATTAATCAAACTCTTATTCTCCTTTAAAAGTGCTACAGCTTAGGCATTCATGAAACTAGAGCATTCTTTTTATTATACTCGTTTAAAAATCACACTCACACACATCCACACACGTACCATTATACAATAATAAATATTATACTTTAAAAAAATGTATTAGGAAATAGCATGGACTTGAAGTTTGCATCGTTGGAATGCAACGATTTTTCTTTTAATTTCTTCATTTCCTTCGTATCAAAAATCTCATTTTGCAAGTTTAGGTTGTAGATCGCTGAATAAGAACCCTAGAGAAATGTTGCGTGGTTGCCGTAACTCAAATCTGCCTAAGAACATTTGAGGAATAAAAAAAATCGTTTCAGTTGTATTCTGGCGGTGCCAACTTTAACGTCATGAAATCACTGATATGGAAGTGAAAGTATGGGTCGGAAAAAGTGAATACGCCAAAAAGTAGCAAGTCCGCAAGCAATTTTTTTGCAATTATATGTTATATGATTATATAACATTTATCACCCTAACATATATATATATATAATGCAAAAAAAGAATTTTTTTTTCGCGGTACTCAACGGAAAATGTTACTACGTTATGAAAAAGTAATTCATACAAAATTTGAGAGGTCCAAACATTTAGGTCTAAACATGTAGGTAGTGCTCAAACGGCGTTTATTTTATTTTTTCGATTTTTCGTCAATTTTTTTCCCCGCCAATGGACATCGTAATAATACAATTTTTTTTAAACTTTTTATGCTCTGTAGCATTTTTTAAGTTAACATAAACAGGTCGTTTTCATTTAACGTACTTTCAATAAAAATCATAATTCCAAACGATGTTTTAAAAAAAAAGTATTCTGGATCACAGTATGCGATTGTTGAAAAACTTACGTAAATACTCCGAAGATCGAGCCGAATAATAATTTCCCTTCTCGCAAAAAGGATGGGGTTTTTCTGTGCTCGCTCACAACTTGCAACAGATATTGTTTTTGGTCTTCGTTTTTCAAAACAACATATTACTCCAAAAAAACACGCATACTTGTTAGACTTTCAGTGATGTAAACACTGTGTTCTTGTTCATCAAGTGGTTGATATAATTTTCACAACCGAATTACATATATTGATTCTTAATCTGCAAATACAAATTGTTTATGGTAAAAGAAAATATTTAAATAAAAATTGTGTATTGTTACAGAAAAAAATTATATCAAGACTTACATTGGATCACGGAGCAACATTTTCTGCATCGAGATGAAAAAAAAAATTAATCCTCCGATAATCATGAAAAAAAAAAAACATGAAAAAGGCCTTCGAGCACAAACTGAAAAATTGTTTAGAAACCGCAAATTTTGCAAAATTTTGTTTTTCTTAACATACTTCAATTTTTCGTTGAGAAAAAAAATCGATTACTTTAACCAGCTTTTACTTATATATATATATATATATATATATATATATATATATACACACACACATACACATACACACACACACATAATTCTATAAGTTACATGTAAAAGTATAAACGTATATATAATCGACACTCGTGCATTTTGGCTCCGGCGCCACTTCGGATTAAGCAGCGTTGTGCATGGCCAATACTTGGAGCATCAACCAGTGAGCGGAAGGCCAAGATTTCTGATTCCTTATTGTAGATACTCAATGGACCAGAGACTTAGAAGAATATGGGGCCGTCTATACCGGTACGGGTTTTGCACAGTTCCCCCATACTTCTATAACCGGGCATAAAAGTACATACAACAAACTATTTTTTATATCTGGTGAAAAAAATCCGAAAAAAATCGTAAAGACAGTATAGTCTAGACAATAACATATATTTATTTATTTATTTACTTTGGATTGTAGTTAACGTTCCAACCTCCTTTTAAAAAATTTACCGCAAAAACAACACGATTTTTCGGAGTTCTCCAATACGTCAGCCCTGCGGGCACACCGAAAGAGCTGCACGAGCGCTTAAAATTGTAATTTTCAAATCCGCGACCACAAACCGTGTATAAACTTTCGGGAAAACGAGGAAAAAAACGGTAAAAAAATTGTTCGAGAGTCCTAGACGATGACGTCGGTCGTAATATATATATATATATATATATATATATATATATATATATATATATATATATATATATATATATATATATATATATATATATATATCATAAGATCGGGATCTTTTTAATCGCTTCTGTCTCACACAGAGCCGTACGGTTTTGGCGGTATGTATATTTATAGGAACCAGTGAGCCAACAAACGCGCACGCTGTGTGTCTATGCGGCGTAGAATCGCGTGGGCGCCGATAAACTATAAACCCACATAGCGACGTTTTTCACCGCACACGCTTCGTGCTCCTATCCGTCCGACGTAAATGATAGTCGCGAAAAGTGTGTATCAGGACACGCGGATAGTCGCAAATCGTCCGCGAACAGCAGTCAACGAGTTTAAATATATCACGTTTTTTTTATTTATATTTTTTATTACACGCTTGGTCGATCGCTCTTGTCGAAAGATTGAAGAGGAGGAGAGAGAGGGTCATCACCCTTCCCAATTTTGTTTTAATTTTCCTACTCGTGTTCTCGTTCGTTGCCAAAGTAATTACGCCCAGACGTTTTTGGAGCAACGTTCCATTTGGGATTGCTCCGAAATCGAATCATTAATTCGCGATTATTTTTTACTCATCTGCTCAGAAAAAGATCCATTTGAATAAACGAAATTGTACATTCACAGGTGACGAACGAAATGTTGAGATGAAACACTAGAATATTTTATTATTCCTTATATTTAAGGCCGGAGCCTGAATTAGAAGGTCCGAAAAATCGTTTTTTTTTAAGTGCTTACATCGACAGATAAACTATCCAAGAATATATTTACAAAGTTACAGAGGCCAATTGTAAATATTTTCGAAGATACAAGGCCAAAAGCAGAGAAGCGATTGATATTTGATATTGATATTTCCTCCTTTTAAAAACTTTGAAGCGTGTTTTCTCCAGTTTTCATTTTCACGATTTTTCCAAATTGGCGGGCGTGATAGCAAAAAAACTAAACGACCTATTGAATCGAACCAAAGTTTATTTTCTTCAGTATGGAAATCTCTTCTGAGTGAATTAAAAAAGTCGTCGGAAAAGTATTTTGAAATAATTTTTATAGCACGTTAGTGTTTTTTTTTAACACTGTTTTAACACCCCTTAACAAAGGGGTTACCCCCACTTGCGATTTTGAAAAAAATCGATTTGTTTTATTGCATTTTTTTGAAGTATAAGTATCTGAGAATATGTCCTGAAAATTTCAAGTCGAAAGAGCGTTGAAAGAGAAACTTTAAACGCGTTTTTCTCAAAATGGCATTTCTGAAGTCGGTGACCAAGATTACTCGAACACTAATGAACCGATCTTCTTGAAATTTTGCAGGCTTATTTAATACATAAAAATGTAGTCTTTAATCGTACGATTTTTTTTTCGAAAAAAAGTGGCCGTTTCATAGCCAAAAAACGGCCGTTTTTTTTTCGTTAAAATCGAACCATTAACTTTGACTGTACGCCATTTTGTGAAAAATGAATATTTTTTAAAATCCTTCACTTAAAGACTAGTTTATACTTATATTTGACTAAATCCATCCGCATTTTTTTCTTCAGATGATCCACTTCGCCGCAATGTTGGTCACCGCAAACCGTGTATATAAAAACATTATTTCATTGACGGCCATTTGCCACTAAACAATGTAATATGTTTCAATAAAAAAATTACTGCAAGTTCTTCAAGATGTGTTCTTTAAGATCGTATATTGATCGATTAAAAAAGTTTTGTAGTTTTCTTTAAAAAAATTCATGAAAAAGGCATTTTTTGCGCTACAAGTGGGGGTAACGCCTTAAGGGGACAGTCCACTTCGAAAATTTCAACAAATCGAAAGCAAGCAAGACTTGAAGAAATCGACGATGATGAGCAATCAGAAGGGATTTTGTACGGTGCTTAGGTAAGAGTTTTTCAGAGTATAAACTTCAAACGCGTTTTTCTCGAAACAACGTTTTCAAAATCTAGCTCCATCGTATCTCTAAAACTAATAAACCGATTCTCTTGGAATTTTAACAACACATTGTAAACATGATTCGCAACAAGATGACCCTCGATGGTTTTAAAACTTTGATGTTTACTCTTTCATTGCGAAAAACTGCGAAAAACGCGTTTGTTTTACTCTTTTCGTTTTTCATTTGCCATTTTTTTATTTTTTGACAAAACTTTATATCCGAGGGTCATTTCGTAGCTGGTGTCATACTGAATTTAATGGACATTGATTTTTTTGTTTCTGACAAGCCGTTGCCGAGTTGTGATGCAGCTACCTAGCCCACCTTTTTTTAAGGCGTTACGATAAACTATAGTTTTTTGTACTTAAAAATTAATAAAAATGAATTAAATTTTTTTTTAATGTATTTAAAGACTTTATTTATCAAGCCCAACAACTTTTATATTCATATCTTTTATAAAATCCTTTAAAAAAATCGCGAAAATAGCCTTTTTCGTGGCTCCAAAGTGGACTGGTTCCTTAATGGCCCCCTAGACCTCATAAATGATGTCCCAAAAGATTATGGCCGGGAAAAATCTCTAAGTACTCGCTTTTCGAATTGTAGTACGAGGCCGCCTGGTCCGCAGCGAGCTTCAAACGCGTTTATCACAAACTTCAAACGCGTTTATTTCAAAACTGTATTTTTAAAGTTGGCGGGAAAAATTACTCAAACAATTTTCAACCGATTCACTTGAAATGTTGAATATATCTTGAAAAATACATTGTCTGTGGAAGTACGTAGGATTTTTTTTTATATTACATAGTTCATTTGTTATTAACAATTATCTGACGATTTTTTAGGCAAATTTTTCACATTCCACTTTAGAAGTGCGTCATTTGGCCAAAAATCAATATATCGAAAAAATCCTACGTACTTCTATAGCAGTTATTATATACAATCGAAAAAAAATCCTTCGCTCATTATAATTAAAAAATTACGGAAAAACGGAGACGTCATAGCAAAAAATGTTGAAATGAATCGCTTTAAAAAAGTTATTGTATACAGTCACTAATATGTATGATAAACACCCTTTTTTGTAATCTCGATTTATTTTGTAGTTTTTCTGCAAAAAAATCCCCAAAAAGCCTATTTTTTCGGCCTCTAGAGTGGCCTAAGGCCTTAATTCACCCCGAAGAAAAATATATGACAGTTGAAAATTTTATTGGTTTTTTTGTTTCAGTCAAGAATTACGAGCTGCATCCTTCCCGCCGATTTGGGACTGCGGTGGCAAGACGCACATGGGATAGGCTGATAAATCTGCAGTCATTTATTGTTTAATGTTGAAATTATGTTTTCCTACATTTCAAATATACATGATAAGATACCTCAATGTTGACTGGGGTCACTTGTTTTTTTCCCTTCTAAAAAAAATCCCGAAAAATTGCCTTTTTGGACCTTCTAACTCAGACCAGTATCACAGTCGTGTCCCTGAAGGGACACGACTGTAACGGGTAAAAAAACGTACGAGAACTACATTTACATACGAGGGTGAATCGAAAAATTTCTTAAAAGCTCATATTGATGTCATATTTTTGGGGGTAGTTTGATATTTATTTTAAAAAGTGTCAATCACACAATATTTATGCAAAGTTGCCGTCAATTTTAACGTATTGTTGTTAAGTTATTCATTTTTTTATGGAAACAGTTGTTAATAATACTCAAATATGGAGAAAAGTGTGTAACGTGCAATGATAAAATACCTGTGCCTCAAAAACAGCTGCTGGCTTCGAAATCCATGACCACCCATCATATTCTCCGGAGACATTCCCCTAGTGACATTCACTTATTCCCAAAATTAAAGGATCATATCCGAGGGAAGAAATTTGACGATGATGACGCGGTTATGGCTGTCGTAGAAGAGTTCTTTGGACGGCAAGAAAATGTTTTTTTTTTTTTTTTTTTAGATTCTTATTTAGCGATCTACAACAAATAGGCAAATTATTATTTTCGATACTAAAAAAAATAAGATATTGAAAAGAATTTTGGTTGGTTCCCAACGATGCAAACTTCAACTCCATAAAGTTGGACAAGCGGTATTCTAGATGTATACCATAGAATGTATATGTAGAAGATTATGTAGAAAAATAAAATATTTGTGTTTGAATTTTCTTACATTTTTATAGTGATTCCAAAAACTTTTTGATTCACCCTCGTAGATTATGAAACTTTTTCATTTTAATTTTTCAGGCCAACAATTATACCTCAATAACGTTGTTTATTTTTTATTTTTTTTCAATCAAAATTTACCCTAAATTGGTACGACGTATGCTTACTAATATACTTTCTTTCCACATCCCAAATAAATAATTTAGTAGACAAAAAAATCGGAAAAACGACCTTTTCCGGCCCTTTATTGCAATCGAATGTAATAAAAAAAATTATTCTTCAATTGCGCGACTTCCATTTGACAAATATTCGTCACCAAAATCCCGCAATATTTTTTCACGTCTTCATTCAGGCATCTAGAATTCAAATCCGAAAGGAAATATTTTCCAAAACACACTAAAAAAGAGAAAACAAAAATACAAAAAATGATGTCAATTGATGAATAAATTAATGATTTAAGGATTAAGACCATTATTTTATCGTATTCGTTCTCTTTCAACGCGTATTTTGTTTGTTTTTTGTTTTTTAAGAAAATATCTCGACATTGTCAGAAGAAGCGTTCAATTAATACGGCGTTAAACTTTTACTATCGTTCGCTTTGCGTCCGAGTCGCAAATTCGCTCCGTCTCGGGCCGAAAAAGAAATACGAAGTTTGTGTCACGCGATCGAGCGCGGCGGTGCGACGACCTCGAATGGCAGCATCGTGACGCGAATATCAGACCTCCACTGTTCTTCTTATATATATATAGCTTTGCGAAAAGTCTACAAGGGCATGCGAGGTCTGGCTCTTCCACATTACTCTTGCGCCTACGCTCATTCATTTCCGGCAAAAAGCTCACTATTGTAATATATATATATATATATATATATATATATATATATATATATATATACGTGGCTCTTTCGTGAGGAATCAGACACTAGTCGTAAATTGATAATGAACAACGCCTCTTGGAGGAACACGGTAAATCTAAACCCCTATGACCATCCGAGATTTTTAAGAAGAAAAAAAAAGAAACATTCACCAAAATAGAAATTTCCACATTGCCACCTCGTTGGCATACTTCTCACATCGAGATCATTTTAATACGGCAAAAGTCGTGGTAGTTGAAACATTTCAGAAACGGCTTTATTTTGACTACGGTTTCAAAGTTCCATCCATAATAAATATCGCCGATAGTGCGAATGGTCGAAAAAGATTTTCATTCCGTTCTCGAGCGCGGTGCGTGGGTGCAAAAGGGTTTGAGACGCGTACTCGTAAGATTAAGAAGTACGTTGAAGTTGGCCTCTTTGAGATTCCCGTCGAGGTTGATGCGAAATTGTCGATCACGATCGCTGCGCTCTACCAGGCTAGCTCGAATTCGAGAAAATATTTTTCTGCTAAGAAAAAATATTTTATTTCTCTTATTTATTTATGTCCTTCCTGGATTTTATTTATTTCTTTAAATGCATTTATTTCTTTGAATTTATTCATTTCTTAGAATTTATTTATTTATATCGACAACACTTTACGTATTATTTCTTCTATTCGCTTCATCGAGCGGCTCGAATTAAAAAAAAAGGTTTCAAAAAAAAAAATTCTTTTTCTTGTTTTCGTTGATTGATTTGTTAGTTTTATTTGATTCATTTATATTTACAACGCTGTATTTGTGATTTCATTTATTATTTACCTTTTTCTTTGTATTGGTATTTTATAAATTTCATTCTAAATATTTTGAATGTTTAAATAACAAATATTTTTTAAAAAATTTGTTATTTTAAGAAAAAGAATTTTATTTATTATTTTTCGAAATACTTTAGAAGGATGTATGAAAGAGCATTGTTTTTTTTAACGATCGGGACTTTTATTGATTATCGATGTGTAGATACATGGTATTTTATCTCGGAATCTCTGAGCAAATATTTATCATTCAATAATTATTGTGTTCGCAAGGGTGACGAGCTTCATCATTGTGGCACAAAGATCATATATATATATATATATATATATATATATATATATATATATATATATATATATATATATATATATATATATATACACACATAACGGTTATTATATTGACTTCACAAGAAAAGATACCCGTGACGATGTCTTTAGAGAAAGATCGTATTAACTACAAGAACAAAAAGCGAGAGAAGTACACAAAAGAGGTTTTCTAAAACGAAACTCTCTCGTGGTACGTCTGGCCACCATCCAAATCTCAATTTCGTCCACGAGCAGTTTAAAACCGTAATAATAAGAGAGAGAGAGAGAGAGAGAGAGAGAGAGAGAGAGAGAGAGAGAGAGAGAGAGAGAGAGAGAGAGAGAGTGAGCTCTTTGGACCCAGTGTTGAATGTGTGACACCGACGACGACAACGAGGACGGAAAGTGTGATGACTGGCGACTTTGTGTCGCGGGCTCGGGTGCGAATTTCAACGCTTTGAGGCATCCCGTTGTGAGTCACGATAAAAAACGATAGCGATAGAAATGACGGCAAAATAAGAGAAAGTGGAAGAATAAATTATCATGCAATGCTCACTTTTCAACGGGTGATTCGAATAATGCAAACGGAAACGAACCTTTCCGGCTAAACGGGAGAAAAAAGTACTCCGCATACCCAGGTAGGAATTGACGATGAAAAAAGGGGGCTCGCCAAGCCCTGAAACAAGGCTCACATTTTTTAATTCAGGCTGAGCACCAGCCCCATTTCAGGCCTCGCTGAACCTCTGAATGATAACGCGGTTTCAGGCTCTTGCACGCAGGCTTGACCAAAGGCTGGTAGAAAAGCCTGTACTAAGCCTGAAACGACGAAACAACAAGGTTCAAAACGAGCCTTAATGAAGTCTTCACGAGCATTTATGACCAGGCTTGTCCCAAACTCTTCTCGAGGCTATATGAGGCCTGTTTTTAGTTTTCTATATTCTACATTGGGGTAAATTTGATAAATTTGTAAAGAATTCATTCTATTTATTATATATATTTATTATTCATTATATTATTTGTTATAAAATGTATATAAAAAATATTTTAAAAAACAATACTTTATTTTATTTATTGTTTATGAAACACGTAATACACAGAGTGTACGCAAACTCCAGAGAGTGAGTATATACGAAATGTGTGTATGACGAGAAAAAAACTTTTTTGTGTACCTCATAAATATCGATAAGAGAATATGTTTAAATGTTCTGAGCTGCCTCCTTCTCGCTTTCGTTTTCGTGCCTTCGCACCCGACAAATTTATTGCTAATTTTTTTTTTCATAAAAGTACAGAAAAAATATTATTTAAAATTCATTTTATTTTATCACAACCTGAAACAAGCCTACATCCAGCCTCGATTTTTTAGCCTTGAAATTCCCTGGCTGAATAAAGCTTGAAATAACCCTGAGTTTAGGCTAAGCAGCCGGTCTTGGTTCCAGGCTGCTCCAAACGATGCAATGAAACCTGGCCCAGGTCTGTCTTACTCAGGCTCGGTGAAACAAGGCTCGCACAAGTTTGTTTCCATCGTCAGCCTTTTGATTTCCTACCTGGTTACTGCTTGAGACGAAGATCCCTGCGTTTTACCGATCGAGGTGGACCCCGATTTTTCGTTGGACGCAAATGTGTCCAATAAGACTTAAACCCTAAAGTTTCCATAAAAACCAGTGCACTGTTTTCGAGTGACAAAAAAAATAGAATTAAAGTCCAACCAACGTTGCAAAGTTTCCAATGAAAAATCACGAGTCCACCCGGAGTTGATATCCCTCGAAGACAACTTGACCGCGCTCACTGACGACGACAATTCCAGCCGCAATTCACAAGATTTTCCACAAGCAACTCTGGCCAAATCGCCGAGATTTCAATGTTTTTTTTTCTCGACTCGCAAAACGACGCAGCTCACAAAAACTTCAAAGTTGAAATTTTATCGGACGAATCTACGTCTGAGAAAAAAAAAGCAGTATCCTCAAACATTCGTCGGTGAAAGGGCTCGGCCCTCCCTAAATTCTTATCAGTGGAATTTGAAAATTTCTTATTTTTCCTGCCAGTACAATAAATGGCACGTTAGCCATAATTGGTAACAAAAAAGCGTTGTGAATAAGCCATAATGACATTAGTGTGGGCGAAAAGAAAAATGATCTCGAGCTTATTTGTCGTTTTGGCAATTGAAGATTGAAGGGACCCAAAGAAAAGATGAAGCGATTGAATTTTTATCGCGATTCGCTTATGCTATCGTCAAATTAATTTTTCTGTAAAGGCAAAAATGGCACCCAATCTACTGGTGAGATTAATCGATAGGCCCGATTTAATTGGGAAGGAGACAAAGTACTCGGTTAATATCGAGTATTTTCTTGATGCCACGCAGCGCAGCCATGCAACACGTACACAGGCACATATATTTGCCCCCTCCCCCTCATATATATGTACACATATATTCACGCTCAATCTTATCTCCGACGTAACGAGGTCCTCGAGTCGAGCACCGAATTAAAAGTTGCCATTGTGCCCTCTTCTCCACAAGGCACTGATTTACGAACGGAGATGTGTATACGGATCGGATAATATCAGCGTATCGTCGGGTCGAAGATCATTTCGTAATGCGAATTACATAACGGTGAGTGAAAACCCAAGAAAACCATTCGCCACTCGTGAGATTGCAGACTGGAATACCATAGTGACGTATTTCGAGTAGCGCGAGATACCGACCGATGGTAACCAAAGCTGGAGGATCTCCAAGAATTTGAAGTTTTCATTGTTGGAATGCCACGAAAGTTCTTCATTGGATTACAATTTCTTTATTCTTATTATCATGAAAAAATCTTTCGTCACACATTTATATTGTAGACTCTAGAATTATTGGGCTTCGAGAATAATTTTCAATAAGAGATTTTCGTACGCGAGTTTCGCCGGAAGAAATTAACAAGTTTTCATTTTCGTTGCGTTCCAACTGTGCAAACTTCAATCTCATGATCGTCCGAACGAGCGAGTCAGGGGACTCGAATGACGGTGCAGTTTGCATGGTTGGGATGCAACGAAAATGCATTATTTTTATTCGCTCAATTTTTCTTCGCCGATCTGTGATGCTTTTTGGCTTATTTATGCTGTGAAAAATTACTCGAACGTTTCTCTACGTTTTATCAGAGGTTTATTACCTTCATTCGCAAAAAAAGGGTTTGGAGAATGATTAAAATGTTGAAATGAGAGTAGGGCAAAAAAATTGTTGCGTTCCAACGATACAAACTTCAACGTCATGAACTCGAACTTTTGTGACGAAGTTTGCATCGTTGGATCCGATGAAAATTATTTATTGTTTGAGCAGCCCTATTTTTTAAATTGGATTAATTCTCGGTTAATTGTTAAGTTAAACGGTTCGATTAAAAATTCGTTTGATACAAATGTAATTAAAAATTTGTTCAGTTTAAGCTACACAAAAAATTCGTCTAATTTATATTTGATTGAAAATTCGTTTAATTCGAATTTAATTAAAAATTCGTCGAATTCAAATTTAATAAAGAAATCCGTTCAGTTCAAAATTAATTGAGAATTCGTTTAATTTAAATTAAATTAAAAATTCGTTTAACATTCAATAATGAATTTTTTTAATTGCTATGTCTGTGAGTAACATTGCAAAACTAAACATTTTGGGCCCTTAGTGCTTTTAAAATTCCAAAAAACAATAATTGTCACGAAGGAATTCACGAAACAAATAATTCTGCAAGAAATACTGCTACTAAAAAAAATCAAGAAATACTGCTACTAAAAAGACATCAAGAAATACTGGTACTGAAAAAAAATCGTTCAACTGTACGAACACGAAGGAGTTGTATAGTTGTGGAGTTTGCATCGTTGGAATGAAATTAAAATTTTTTTCAACCCCGCATTTTTTTCGACGGGTTTAGGCCACGAAAATCACTAAACCGCTTCTTTGGAGCTTCTCAATAAAAATTCCCAACCCGAATCTGCGAAAAATCCTGTTGAATAATAAACATTTTTCAAATCATTCGAATTTTTCGTTGCCATCCAACGACGCAAGTTCTTCGCGTCTTTCAAACGCCACGCGCGTGTCCCGGCTCGAGAAGCCAAAAAATCGCGATATCAAAGTTTGCACCCTCGGAATGCAACGAAAATGTATTTATTTCGTATTCTCCTACTTTTTCAACGCATTCAGGCTACAAAAGTCATCGAACCATTATTAAGAATCATTATTCAAAATTCTTTACCAAAAGTTGCAAAAATTATTTTAAATAATGATAAAAATAGAGAAATGAAAAAAACCAAAGAATTTTCGTTGCATTCCAACGATGCAAACTTCGACACCATAAAAAATCGATCTTCGAGCGCGACTGTGATCCCGAATGAATTCGTATCACGACGCGAATAATTCGTGTCCACAAGCCCAAAAAAATCCACAGGCGTCCGGAGAGCATTCGACGAGCTCGAAGTATTTTCAAAATTTTCAAATTTCGTTCAACGACGTGAAACGTTGCGATGACGATGCGTGGACGTTGATCTCGGAATCCTGACGACATCTTTACCTGACAGTATTAGAAAATTCAACGTAAATCTAATGCTGCCCGGTAAGATGTGAACAGATACTCCTCATTCGTTGTTGCGTTAAATTCCGCAAATAGCTATAACCACGTACGTACACGCGATTACATACATAAATACGTATGCACAAGCACGTATCCAGGTGTTTTATTTTCCCTTCGCTGCATTTCTTCGGTCCCTCGACGCAATTCCAAAAGTCCTTCGACGTGCCACTGCAAAATTGTCCTCCTCGCTTCATCTAAAACGTCCAAGTTTGCATCCTTGGAATGCAACGATTGTTTTTTTCTTCATTTTTTTATTTTATCATCATAATTATCCAAAAGCTGCTGGCAAATTGACGTCGTAAATTTGTAATAAAAATACGTAGAAACGTTTGAGCGATTTTGAGGCCTTATATGAACTTGTGATGGTCGGAAAAATGAAAAAAAATTTGATTGCACATTCTTCAAGGCCTTGTATACGCGAAAAGGTTCAAAAATTTTCATTTTTTTTATTATTTTTGATTCCATTAGCCTGAACGGTTAGGAATATTTTAAGCTTTACAGAATTGAAAAAGCCGTTTTTCCACGATTCACTTTTTTGAACCTTGTGAAAGTTCTAACTCTTGAACGAAGGTTCGGATCGCTTTGAAATCTTTACAACATATTCTTGGTATCATCACCTATCGTGTGAACTACGGAAACATAAATTTCAATCGCACAAAAAAATATAAAAAATTAAATACCCACAGAAAATCGAGTAAAAAAAATTTAAGTTTCGAATTTTATTATAATAATTTTTTTTTAATAATATTGGTGGGTCACACTGAGGATACATTCATTGTGCAATTATAAAAATGTGCATTTTTTTCAAACACCCACATCGATGCCGAGAACTTTCACCATCAACGCGGGCGCAAAGAAAAATACATTGCTTTATGTTATATCTCCGCCATTTGTTAATATTTCTGATTTTTTTTTACATATACTTAACCATGTGCATAAATTATCTGTAAAAAAAAATGTTGTCATAATATGCGTCATTTTTTTTTAACCGCGTCTAGAAAAGTACCTTCGAAAATCGGCGAAATCGCGTATATAAGGCCTTAGGTGTATCTCAATATCTCAAGATTATTCTCACCGAATTTCACAAATGAAATTGATTCTCCGATAAAGATCGGAGCATTAGATTCGCAGTTATAGGTATTTCAACCGCACGAGCGCGCGATTCGCGTGTTACGCTTGCCGAGCAGCAAGCGCGAGCAGCCACAAGAGAAGGCAGAATGTCTCGTAGGCAGTATCAAATCAATGTTTTAGAGGCTGCAGAGGATGCAGAAGGATTACTGTATGGTCCTGGAATCGACGACTCCATGTTAGTACGAGTAAATTAACTTTAAATGTAAAAGAAACAGACTTGAATCTTAAACGCGATTATCTCAGAATCGTCTTTTTTGAGAAACACATTTGCGGTGGACTAAAATTACTAAAAAACCATTAATCCGATCCATACCAAATTTATACCACTCATTTATTATAATAGATAGGGCCTGGACGAGGAATTTTGAATTTTGTTGAAAAAAAATCCTTGGAACAAAATAAAAACAAAAATTTAGCACTTCAAAAAATGATTTTTTTGTTAAAATTATCTTTATTTTTTTCCATCAAAATTTTTACAAATCTTTCGTCCAGGCCCAAGCCAATGCAATATACTAATGAAATATTTTTCAAATTCCGATTTCAGATGAACCGTTCTCGAGTTATCATGTCCACCGCAACTGATGCTCAAAAGATGGCGCTATCCCATGTAGGGTGATCGGTAGTGGCCAACGATTGGCCGATGCGCGACGCCGAGCCTGCCAACATTGGCACTCGAGCTTGGCCCGATCATCGACCGAGCCTCGGATGATAAGAGCGGCCCGATATTCGCAATCAATATTGGCCCTAGAATGGCTTATGAGAATCGGCCGAGCATCGCGTAGGAGTTCATTCGAGAATCGGCCAACAATCAGTCCCCGTCAAGATTGCCATCATTGGCACTCGAGCTTGGCCCGATTATCGACCGAGTCTTGGCGGATAATTGTGACCCGATATAGATCAACAAAATTGGTCCTGCACGGCCAAAAAAAAAAATTGATTCTTTTTGTATTGTAATTCGTCATTACCGGGTCTTTCGAAACGATTAGTTCGAAGAAAATATTTCACCTATATGGGACTCGAACCTTGAACCTACCTACTCATAGCCAAGCACGCTGCCCCTATGCTACCGAGTGCTCGTAACATTTGAATCGCAGATATGCCATAAGAGACCAAATGGATTCTCATCATTATTAGTATCGCATAAACTATATCAATTAGTTAATATCATCGTGATAATTAGAGAGTGTTATCGACTGACATGTTGGAGAATTTCCAAATCTAACCTATATATATATATATAATTCCTCTCGCTCCACCCTCTCTACCCCCACAACCCTTCAATATGTGTGTTCCAATAAAGACAGACCATTTGTTCATTAGTTCGAGTTTAATTTGAATAAATAAACATATTTAAAATGAATAATTCCAATAATGGAATGCAATAGGAAAAATTTGATTTCACAAAAAATCTAGTTAATTCAAATAAAGAATAAATAAATAGACGCGGTTAGTTAATATTAATAGAATTTTTCTGTCAGTGTAGGATGGTTCATAAAAATGGGCAGAGTATCGCGCATGAACTCGTTCGAGAATCAGCCAACATTGAGTGCATTGATTTGGTAGTATGGTTGTTAAGACTAATGTCCAATGGACTCGTAAAAAGTATTCATCTCGTCTCTCAATGACTTCGACGCGAAACAATGAATCGTCAATATACGAATTGCGGTTTGATCATGCGTTACTCGGCCGAACATTGGCCTCGTATCGGCAAAAACATGATTGGCGAGTCTATACTTCGCCAAACATCGACCTCGTATCGATAAGCCAATGATTAGAGAGCCTATATTTGGCCGAACATTGGCCTCGTATCGGCAAACCAATGATTGGCGAGTCTATACTTCGTCAAACATCGGCCTCATATCGATTACCCAATAATGAACGAGTCTATACTTGGCCGAACATTGGCCACGTATTGGCAAACCAATGATTGGCCAGCCTATATTTCGTCAAACATCGGCCTCGTATCGACAAGCCAATGATTGGCAAGTCTATGTTTGGCCGAACATTGGCCGCGTATCGGCAACCCAATGATTGGCGAGTCTATACTTCGCCAAACATCGGCCTCGTATCGACAAGCCAATGATTAGCGAGTCTATATTTGGCCGAACATTGGCCTCGTATTGGCAAACCAATGTTGGCTAGTCAATACTCAGCCGAGCATTGGCGTACAATTGGGTAATCGATCATCGCCCCGCCAACATTGGTCCAAGTATTGGCCGTTACGGTTCGATTGGCGAAACCTACATGGGCTCCTGGAAGACAGCTCGAGATCCGCCATTTTTGAATTTTTTTGTAATAAAAAAAATGTACAAGTACATGAAAATATGTACTAATCGATGTTGTACGCAGTTTTTCAATAAACATTTATTGTCCCGTCGAAAAAAAATCAAGAAAATCACGTCTCTTCGACCGCTACAAGTGTACATAAAGCCTTAAGGGGCTATACCAGTGTGAGACCTTCAAAAAATCGATTTTTGCCTTTTTCGACAGTTTATACTTTCAAGAATATCATCATCATTTATATTATTTATATCAATATCATTTTATCTTGCAAAAATCGATAGTTAAATCTTTAAACGCCTTTTTCTCGAAATGAGATTTTTCAAATTTGCTGACATTGTAACTCAGAGAGCAATTATCCGATTGACTTTAAATTTGAACTGAGTACTCTTGAATATATTTACTCTACAATGACGTAGGGTATTTCTGATTGGATGAAAATTGACGATTTGGCATTGAAAAAAAACGCACATTTTTCATAACTACGCCATTTTGTTAGATTTTGATATTTTTCGAAAATCCTACGTCATTGTACAGGAAATCCTTCCAGTTTAACGACATTTTTTCCTTTTTCGGTTTCAGCTACTCAACCGGCCGGAATCATGTCAGCAGTGGAGGAACTTTTTTTTTGGCGCCTCCAAAGGCAGCGCATAAGTCGCTTGGATCTCAATATTTTTCTATGAAAAAATTATGCAATATAGGTCAAACATAGCCAAATATATTCTTAATTTTCCGAAACATTTCATTGAGTACTTTTCTTCCGAAAAATTCCCGAAAATCACGCAAATTTCAGCGTTCACACTAGTAAAGCCCCTTAACAGCCTAGATTGACGAAAAAGCAAAAGTTGAGTGATTGAAAATAATTAATTTCCGTTGCGTACCAATGCAAACTTCAACGCCATCTTTTTCTCCTCATTTTTCCTCTTATACAACTCGTCCTTCCACGTTTTTCTTTGAATTACTTCACTCATCCGAGATTCCTGTTGATTGATGGCCGATGAAAATTGGCATCTCCGAGGTAACATAAGCGCCGCCGTTGGTGGACTCTCGAGACCGTTTTGAAAGCTGAAATCCAGCGAGGAGCTTCGTGCCACTCTCGATTTGCATATTCGATCGTCATCCTTCACCCCTTCCACACCCTCCTGTTTTCCTCCTCGTATGAGTTAATTGCAAAGTGCGATATTCGCGCGGCTCCGAACTCGTTCTCGTATACGTGCTCGGGACAAAATTGAAGCGCTGTCCGAGATCGTACCTTTTTAGCGCCAAATTCATACGCTTCGCGAGGGGAGAGACACTTTATTGCGTACACGATCGGATAAGATCACGAGTGGAAAGGGAACAAAGGGCAGGGCATGGAATATCCGGTGCATTGCCGTGACCAATAATCGAGACACAGAGGACTCGTGCTTAAGGGGTAAGGCCACTGTAGAAATTGAAAAAAATCATTTTCTTTTCCCTTAAAAGATGCCTTAATATCTTAAAAATGACATACTCAAAGGATGAAGGTGGAAAAAAATGTCTAAATACTTATATTTTGGATTTTGGCGCAGCCCCTCTCAGTCCGATGCAATCCGTACCGAAAACTTTAAACGCATTTTTCTCGAAACTACATTTTTCAAGTCGGTCGAACTCATGGCTCGAACAAATCTTGACCGATTGACTTAAAATTTCAACTGTATATTCACAATTACATTCTGCTTAGAAGTACGTAGAATTTTCTCGATATATTACATAGTTTTTTTTTTATAAACAATTATCGGACGTTTTTTTTGAGAATTTTGAACTTTTATTTAAAAAATCCGCTGTTTTTGCAAAAATCGATATATCAAAAAAATCCTACGTACTTCTGTAGCTATTCACATGTATAATCGAAAAAAAAAATTTCATTCACTGTAAATTAAAAATTGCAGGTGCCGTTGGTCCGGCCGCGCGCCTATGAAAAAAAAAAGGCTGCGTCGAAGAAAAGTTGCGCAGCCGCCATTTTGTTTTATATTACTTTGAAAAAAAAAATAGTTTATACAATTTTTGATATGTACAATAAAGGACCATTTTCGGAATTTTTATTTATTCCATTGTCCCGCTAAAAAAATGCCCAAAATATACTTATTTTTTTCCCCGCTACAGTGGCCTTTACCTCTTAAGGCCGGAGCCTGAATAAGAAGGTCGGAAAAATCGTTTTCTTTAATTGCTTAAATCTATAGATAAACTATCCAAGAATACATATACAAAGTTACAGAGGCCAATTGTAAATATTTTCGAAGATATAAGGCCAAAAGCAGAGAAACGATTGATATTTGATATTGATATTTACTCCTATTGAAAACTTTGAAGTGCGTTTTCTCCAGTTTCCATTTTCACGATTTTTTCTAATTGGCGGGCGTGTTCGCAAAAAAAAAACTAAACGACCTATTGAATCAAACCAACGTTTATTTTCTTCACTATAAAAATCTCTTCTCAGTGAATTAAAAAAGTCGTTGAAAAAGTCTTTTCAAATAATTTTCATAGCACGTTAAAGTATTTTTTTAAACACATTTTTTTTTCAAACCTGAGAAGAGTTATAATTTTACGATTTTTTCAGCTTTTTCTCAATTCACCCAGAAGAAAAATATAACAATTGAAAATTTTATTGGTTTATTTGCATATTTCCCGCCGATTGGGGACTGCAGTGGCAAGACGCACATGGAATAGGCTGATAAATCTGCAGTCATTTATTGTTTCATGTTGAAACATTTATTTATACATGAAAAGATACCTCAATGTTGACTGGGCTCACTTGTTTTATTACTTATTTTTAATAGTGAACCATAAAGGTTTACTATTATTGGGACGTTGAATAAGTTCTCGCTGTTTTCCAACAGATGGCGTTACCGGAACTACCTGCGTGCAGTTCAAGATGATAACGCATCTATAAACAAGTACTATAAACGCACTCGAAATTCACTGTATCCCATTTCGCCAAAGTGCAAACAACTTTTTTTTTATAGCGTTAAACATGTGAAATTTCGTGCCAAGGTGCAAGGTAATTCTCGGGGAATTTTACTGCACCACTTTATTTTCGTTTAAATCAGCAGCTGAAGCACACAGAATTCTTGTTGAGAAGTACGGCGACCATGCTCTGTCGGAAACAACATGCAGAGATTGGTTTAGACGCTTCAAAAATAATGATTTTGACGTGTTGAATTGGAGGCATTACTTCATGAAGATTCTATCAGCAAGAACTTATTCAACATCCCCATATAATGAAATAAAATCAGTTTCAGGACATAAGTTGCTTAAATAAAAAATCAAAAATAAAAAAAAACCACATGAAAGTCGTCCTACACACGTCGACCTTCATGGTTTTCTTTTAATTTTCATCAATTTCATCATCATTTTGATTTTCATCAGTTTCATCATCATTTCATGAATCAATTTCGTCATTTTTTAATTTACATCTCCGACATATGTCATCTTACACAAGTCGACCGAATTGTGCTCAGATACATTAATTTCTGGGTTAAAGGTTAGTTTATGGCAACCAATATTTACTGGAACATTATTATAGTGACGATGAATTGTTGGCTGCGGCGCGTTAAAATGTTTCGATGCTAAAAGCCAACCCATTCTATTCTTCTTTACAGCTTCAATGGTCTTGTTCGTGTGTTGTTGTGACCAGCTCTCACGAGACGAGATTCATTGATAATAGCCAGGCATCCTATAACGATGAGCCAAAAAATCTGATTTTATTTTCGGTTTTATATGCAGCAGGGTAAGATGACATATACTGTTTTCTCACACCGACGCCTGCTATGTCAACTTACCCATAAGTGAATGCAGATTTTGTTTATTTGTCGTGACAGAAACATTGGAGTTGGAATATCCGTTATGCAGTATTTGTGGAATACAATGACCAACTAGAACAAAATCCTACCCTGACGGTATTTATCACACCAGATGACAACGTGGGCAGTTTTTTTGCATTCCAAAATCACAAAAATATTTAAAGCTCGCATTCACTGACGGCTATACTAGATTTTGCTACTAGCAACACTTATTGGCCGACCATAGAACGTCATCGTTGCTTATATAGCGCGAATATTTGAAAAGATATTGAGGGTGTGTCGTCTTATCTGACTATGTCATCTCAGGCACAATTCCCCTACGTCTGTCTCTCTCTCCCTCTGTTTGCTCCCTTTTAGTATCCCTTTCGGACTTCCTATAAGGACAAGACCATTTTTTTCACGTATGAAAATTATAGTCTTGACGTTTGCATCGTAGCAATGCAACGACGCAAATAAATATTTGTCTTTATCCTTTAATTTCCTGATATTTAGCATTGTACAATTTTTTTCAGATTCCAATTCTAGATCTTTAACCCTTGTCAGTCACAGCTCGAGATTGCGACGGAATAGTCATTGGGGGTGTAATCAACCCCACTCACTTTGGAGAGTGATAAATAATTGAAAAATTGAAGAAAAAAAATACTACAATGCATTTTCAAGCTTTGTGTGTAAGACTATGCCGATCATTTTCAAGTCGTGTAATTCTTAATGTAAAAAAAAATGTCGAAAAAAAATTTCTGAAATGTATCGCAGGTCGAAAAACGGCTGGGGTTGATTCAACCTCCGATGACTGTTAAGGGTTAAACAAGTGCCTCAAAAAATGATTGAGCGATCTTCGTCATCCCTCAATTATTTTTCTCAAGATCTAGAATTTGAATTTCTTTCAGATTCAAATTCTAGGTCTTTAAACAAGTAATTAAAAAAAATGATTAAGGGATTTTCGTGACGAATATTTGCCTAGATAAATTCGAGAAACAGAAAAATAATTATTTTCATTGCATTCCGTGGTGCAAACTTCAATCTCGTTGAAAGTGCCATTGTGGAGAATATATTAAGGGGTTACCCCCACTTGCGATTTTGAAAAAATCGATTTTTTTTTATTGCATTCTTTTGAAGTATAAGTATCTGAGAATATGTCCTGAAAATTTCAAGTCGATCCGAACAAAATTGACTGAGATATGAGCGTTGAAAGAGAAGAATCCGCGTTGAAAGAGCGTTGAAAGAGAAACTTTAAACGCGTTTTTCTCAAAATGGCATTTCTGAAGTCGGTGACCAAGATTACTCGAACACTAATGAACCGATCTTCTTGAAATTTTGCAGGCTTATTTAATACATAAAAATGTAGTCTTTAATCGTTCGATTTTTTTTTTCGAAAAAAATGGCCGTTTTATAGCCAAAAAACGGCCGTTTTTTTCGTTAAAATCGAACCATTAACTTTGACTGTCCGCCATTTTGTAAAAAATGATCATTTTTTAAAATCCTTCGATTAAAGACTAGTTTATACTTATATTTGACTAAATCCATCCGCATTTTTTTTTCAGATGATCCACTTCGCCGCAATGTTGGTCACCGCAAACCGTGTATATAAAAACATTATTTCATTGACGGCCATTTGCCACTAAACAATGTAATATTTTTCAATAAAAAAATTACTGAAAGTTCTTCAAGATGTGTTCTTTAAGATGGTATATTGATCGATCAAAATTTTTTTGTATTTTTCTTTAAAAAAATTCATGAAAAAGGCCTTTTTTTGCGCTACAAGTGGGGGTAACGCCTTAAGACATTTTGTTGTTACCAGGTAGGATAACGTGCGATTTATTTAGTTCACAGAATAAATGATAAATTCCGATATGCTACTGCGAGGAATTTTAGGTGGGCAGAGCGATTCACCGATTAATGTTAAAGGATACTGATACGGGCCCATCGATCAATCTCACGAGTAGATTGTGTGTCTTCTTTGCTTGTCCACAAAAATTAATTAGACGATCGCACAAGCGAATCGCGATAAAAATTCAATCGCTTCGTGTTTTCTTCCCCTTTAATCTTCAATTGCCAAAACGACAGATAAGCTCGAGATAATTTTTCTTTTCGCCCACACAAACGTCATCATGGCTTATTTACAGCGCTTTCCTGTTACCAACTATGGATAACGTGCCATTCACTTTATTCACGGAATGAATGACAAAGCTTCAAATTCCACTGCGAAAAATTAACGAAAGGCCGAACCGTTTCACCGTTGACTGTTTGAGGATACTGATTTTTTTCTTCTCTCATACGTAGATTCGTCCGATAAAAGTTCAACTTCGAAGTTTCCCTGAGATTCGTTGCGTCGTTTTGGAAGTCGCGAAAAAAAAAAAACATTGAAATCTCGGCGATTTGGTCACAGTTCCTTGTGGAAAATCGTGTGAATTGCGGCTGAAATTTCAACGTCAATGAGCGCAGTCAAATTGTCTTCGAGGGATATCAACTCCTGCTTGACTCGCGATTTTTCATAAGAAACTTTGCAACATTCCCCGGACTTTAATCCTATTTTTTTTCACTCGAAAAAGATGCACTGGATTTTACGGAACGTTCAGAGTCTAACTTCTATCGGTCCCATTTGCGCCCGAAGGAAAATCAGTGTCTCTTAAGGGGTGAGACCACAGTAACGGGTATAAAATCATGTGCGAATTTAACAATTTTTTCCGTATGAAAAAGTGATTCACTCGTCAAATTAATTACACATCTATTTACTATGACTATCAAGCTGTTAGAAAATGTATAAATTTTTTTTCTCGACCTACAAAATAGCCGACTACTCGAAACTTCTCGAAACAGCTTTTTTCCAATTGGCGTGATGAACAACTTCAACAATGTTCACTCGATTTACTTCAAATTCAAAAGTTATGTTCCTAATTGCATTTCGCAGAGAAGTACATACGGAATTTCCGATTAATCGAAAACTTTTCATTTTATGAGCAGTTTATGATCAGTTATAACGAAATTTTCCACTAAAAATTCATTTCTCAAGTTCAAATACCTACAACTTTCGAATAAAACAACATTTTTCAAATTCCGTACGTACTTCTCCAGGTATTCTAATGTAGATTGACGAGAATTTTTGTTTTTCGTTTTAGGTAAAAAATTGTGGATGCTAAATGTCACGCCGCGGAGCGCCTAACATAAAGATAACAAAAGAAAATATTAGTAGTCGGCCATTTTGTACATCGAAACAAAAAAATTATATTTTCCAACAGCTTGATATTCATACTATATAGATGTGTAATTAATTTTACGAGTCAATCACTTTTTCATACGAAAAAAAATTGTTCAATTCGCACATGATTTTATACCCGTTACTGTGGCCTAACCCCATAAGGCCCATATCCTCGTGGCTCGAATGTGAATGTGGCGAGAATCGTACGGCTCCGAGACGCCGAAAACGCATGAATTACCGATTGTATTCCGGCTCTGGTATCGGCTACGATGGTACGTGATGTAAGTATGTATGCGAGTGCACGTGTGTGTGTGTGTGTGTGTGTGTGTGTGTGTGTGTGTGTGTGTGTGTGTGTGTGTGTGTGTGTGTGTGTGTGTGTGTAGTAAGAGAGAAATAAAGAATACGATGGAAAGATGCTGGATGCGAGGTTGAACGCGGCAAGCAAGTTTTATGTAATCACCAGCCGACTCCGCGGGCCTCGGTATTAATACCGGCAATAAATAAACTCCGTCATGGACATAGGGGGCAAGAGAGATGGAGAGATGAGTCCAAGAGGGAGGGAAAAGAGACAGAGAGAGAGAGAGAGAGAGAGAGGAGAGGTAAGAAGAACCGTACAAGCGTGTTTCTCAAAGCTCCCACCCTACCCTGGCCTCTTTACCCCGATTGTTGTCTTTTTTTTTCTTTCATTTTTGTGTTTTTATTTTTTCGTTAACTCTCTCTCTGTCTCGTTCTCCCACATTTTTGTGCTCTCTCTCTCTCTCTCTCTCTCTCTCTCTATCTCTCTCTCTCTCTCTCTCTCTCTCTCTCTCTCTCTCTCTCTCTCTCTCTCTCTCTCTCTCTCTCTCTCTCTCTCTCTCTCTCTCTCTCTCTCTCTCTCCCCCTTTCCGCTCATCCAAATGGTTTAAAATATTCAAACGCCGGAATAATGCCCGCATTTACATGCAGGTGTCGTCATGGAAGCGGGTAACCGAGGCCAAGAGAACCCGCCTCTCAATTTCTCTCTCTCTCTCTCTCTCTCTCTCTCTCTCTCTCTCTCTCTCTCTCTCTCTCTCTACTCTCTCCCTCACTCTTTCGGTTTTCGAACGAACCGATTGAGGGCGTCCTCTCAACGCCAATTCGCCTGCCCGCACACGTTTTCTTTCCCGTTTTCTTCTTCTTCGTTTATTTTTTACTCCGATCTCTTCGGTTTTTCGATTTCCGAAGAGCGCGGAGTCTCGATGAAGATTCTCCCATGTACAGGCGTGACATTACGGGGGAATTCAAGTCTCCGGATACGGAGGGACAGGGTCGGTTCAACGGATCGTGATACGTGCTGCATTGGCTAATCTTTTATATACATATTTATGGACATTTCTATTGCACCGACGTTTCGTCAATGCTCCCGTAATCGTTTCTCATTCGGCATGTGTGCTTTCACATATGTGGGTGAATATTAGAAAGTGGACGTGTGCTTTGTAAGGGCCTTGTGGGGAGATTTTGCTATCGAAAAAAATACGATTTTCAATGGTTTTTCTAGTCGTCTGAGGAAAAAATAAATAAATCGTTTTTTTTTTGTGACGGACAGTATTTACTAAAAACAATTGGGCAGTCTAGAAAAAAATTGGAATTCCGTTTAGAGTGCGGCGGAATGAAGATAATTGAATTCCGTATACGAAACGATCGTGAAAAAGTTTCTTGTGCATCCAGTTATCGGGAAAAAATTATAGTTGCATTTTAAGGGAGGAGATACTTTTAGGCGAGAAAAAAATGTGCTGATTTTCACGATTTAAAAAAAAATGATTTCTTCGCCATTTTTGAGACTCACAAGGAAAGGTCGATCTCTCCGATTTCGATGAAATTTGGCATGCTCGTAGAATGGGTAAAAATAGGCGACACGTATTTTTTTTATATCTGCGGAACTCGATTTCTAAGGGATGAAACGCACCCTCGAATATAAGGGTGTTTTTCGTCGATAACGTTATCGTTCTCATCTCCAATGTATAGTAGGCGAAAAAATAAACATCGTTCCGATTTGAATTTTGAAATCTCGTACCGTTAAAACGTTATCGACGAAAAACGAAAGACACCCCAATTTTCGAGGGTGCGTTTCAACCCTTAACAATTGTGTTCCACGGATACAAAAAAAAAACGTGTCGCTTATTTTTACCCATTCTACAAGCATGCCAAATTTCGTCGAAATCGGAGAAATCGACCTCGCAAACTTTCCGTGTAAGGGTAGGTTTTATTACTAATTTTGGCTGTTACATGGTATTTTATTATTTTATTAATCTTTAATATATAATTTTATAAATCTTTCCAACCTTATTGTCCAACACGTAACCCTAAATGTTTTCGAAAATTGAAAAAAAAAGTATTTTTTTTGCAAAATGTAGACATTTTTTCGGAAAATTCAATCTTTTTGTTTAAAAAAACGTACCATTTTATCGATTTTCAACATTTCTCTCTTTTTCTTCATTCATATTCTGCGTATGAGGGTTGAAGGGGGAAAAATCTCCGTGTCTAGGCCAAATCTCAAAATCGGCCATTTTTTCCTCGCCTCAAGGCATCTCCCTATAAATACTTTAAAATACAAAAATTGTAAAACGTACCTAAAACTTGATGTAAAAAAATAAAAAAAACTGATGTAAAGTTTTGTATAAAATAAAAAATCTTTGATGTAAAAAAATAAAAAAGCTTGCATTCGTTGTTCCAGAAAAAAAAAATCACGAAAGTTCTTCTTTTTCCCAGCCACGAGCTGGCTGTGAACCATTAAAAAAAAAGTTTTCTCGGAGTGTTTCGTATACGGAAATTAATTATCTTCATTCTGCTCACCTCGAAATGGAATTTTCATCTTGTGGAAAAAATCTCAATTTATTCTGGCAAATTCTACTCATCACAAAATGACGTTTTTTTTTTTCGAAGAAGACACGAAAAACCACCCAACGTCCTATTTTTGAAATATTTTCGAATATACATCCTGTACATTAGCACGGGCGAGTAAGAAATTATTACGTGAGCATTGACAAGACCGACAGTGAAGCCAAAGAATTTCTCAATTTTCCGCAGAAAGCCTCGCTGTGAAAGAAAGCAGAAAAGAATCGTCGGAAATCCTCTCACGAGTGTTCCCTTGTTGAGGCCGCGTATCCTCAAATAAACTTTCTCGTCGGTCCCGGTGCGTTGTGTATCCGGTAGTTTTTGGCAGCCGTTCCACGCTGGCGCCAGCCAGAGATCACCCCAAAGGATTTATACCACCACCGAAAAATATACACGCCTGTGCATGTATCGCACCTTCGCGCCCATTTCCAAATATTAATCCTCGTCGTGCAATCAACAACTTCGCGAACTATATGAAAAATAATACATAATTCACTAGTGGGAAGTATTCGACGCGGGGAACGAGCGAGCGTAAAAAAAAATCGCAAAGAGAAATTAGCAGGGAAAAATAAGGAACTTGACGACCGCATGGTGTTTAAGTTTGCATCGTCGGAATGCAACGAAAAAGCTTTTTCGTATTTTTATCACCTCACTTTTATCAATCTACAAAATAATTTTTTTTCCAAATTTCAATCATCCATTTGTGAATAAGCAATTTTTAAAAATTGTCGTAGGACGCGCCTGAAAAAATGCGATTACGACGACAGAACTGCTAAAACTTTAAACGCGTTTTTTTCGAAACTGTTGTTCAAAACGGTGTACACGATTTCTCGACGTCTGACCAACGGATTGACTTACAATTCGGTACACCTATTCAGTGTAACGGTACTTTAGTCTTGACCGACGTTTTTCTTATCAACATTCCTTTTTCATTAGTTATTAACAATAATGTCATTCATCCTCGAAAAATCGAGAGAAAAAAATTCAAAAACTCTTTTTTTCTTGATTGAAACACAATGACGAAAAAAAGCTCGGTCAAGCCTTGGCCAATATTATTTATTTCAAGAAGAAACTCGTTTTTTGTTGTTTTAGAGCAACCGGGTGGCAAAATCAAGTACACCGTTGAGTCCCTCGCGTTCACTCACGCGATTGTTTATAACTTCTTTAAGGGGTTACCCCCACTTGCGATTTTGAAAAAATCGATTTTTTTTATTACATTTTTTTGAAGTATAAGTATCTGAGAATATGTCCTGTCAATTTCAAGTCGATCCCAACAAAATTGACTGAGATATGAGCGTTGAAAGAGCGTTGAAAGAGAAACTTTGAACGCGTTTTTCTCAAAATGGCATTTCTGAAGTCGGTGACCAAGATTACTCGAACACTAATGAACCGATCTTCTTGAAATTTTGCAGCCTTATTTAATACATAAAAATGTAGTCTTTAATCGTTCGATTTTTTTTTTCGAAAAAAAATGGCCGTTTTATAGCCAAAAAACGGCCGTTTTTTGTCGTTAAAATCGAACCATTAACTTTGACTGTCCGCCATTTTGTGAAAAATGAATATTTTTTAAAATCCTTCGATTAAGGACTAGTTTATACTTATATTTGACTAAATCCATCCGCATTTTTTTTTCAGATGATCCACTTCGCCGCAATGTTGGTCACCGCAAACCGTGTATATAAAAACATTATTTCATTGACGGCCATTTGCCACTAAACAATGTAATATTTTTCAATAAAAAAATTACTGAAAGTTCTTCAAGATGTGTTCTTTGAGATGGTATATTGATCGATTAAAAAAGTTTTGTAGTTTTCTTTTAAAATAATCATGAAAAAGGCCTTTTTTGCGCTACAAGTAGGGGTAACGCCTCAAGTATGAATATTTTTCAACGAAATTTGGTACACAACTTCGTCAATATACACACAGCTAAATGTCAAAACGATTTTTCAATCATCTTACTTCCTTCGAAATTAATTTTTTTTAATAACCCTGACTTTCAGGACACAGGAGCCTGACCCCTTAGAAAATAATCATTTTTGTTGCATTCCAACGATGCAAAGTTCAATCCCATACAACAGTCTTTCGCTTCCCGTGTGCTCGGCAACCGCGCTCGTTATCGCCCCGGTCAGTTGTATCAACGTCTCTCTCCTCTCCTCTCTCTCTCTCTCTCTCTCTCTCTCTCTCTCTCCGACTTTTATGCAAATGCCAACGGAGTCTAATATCCATAATGAGCATTAATCCGTTTTCAGACGATGGCCGCGCCTCCTGTGAGTCCCTCGCACTTTTATTTTATGTCTTCCTCTTGCTCCTATCCACTCCCTCTACACCGCCCATCCTTTGTACCGCGCTCTCTTTCTTTCTCTCCCTCTCTCTCTCTCGCCCGCATCTTCCCTCGTTTTTTATCGTCCTCTTCTCTCTCATTCTTCTCCTGCCTTGTCTCGTCTAATCCAGCCTTTTATACGGACATCTCTCTTTCACTTTTTTCCCTCGTTACCCCTGCATAATTCTTTTCCATTCTCTCTCTCTCTCCTGGATTTTGTTTGTGATTCTGTATTTTTTGGATTTTGTATTGTATGCCAGAAGACTAGTCCTTAATAAGTGCATTGATAAATCATCATCATCATCTCTTTCAAGCCCCTCATCTTTTATCACTGTTTCCCATTATTATGCTCGTTCCCACCGTTTATCGCACTCGCCTAGTATAATTTCTAAATTTTATCGCTGTTTCTCTCTGCCTTGTGTACAATCTTTGACAAACTCTCTCTCTCTCTCTTACTCTCTCCTCATTCTGTCCTTTATTTCTACACACACACTCGCTATCTTCATCTCACTCTCTTTTCCTTTCGCTCTCACTCGCTTGCTCTCCCACTCTGCGTACACGAACGAGGAGCAACGGCAGGCCAAAAATAGCCACGCAGCACCAACTCGTCGTCGTCGTCGTCGTCTCCGGCGTTCTCGCGCGCGCTCACCGTTCACACCCGTCTGCAATATATCGGTCGTCTCGAAAACAGGCGCTCTTCCTCTCTCTCTCTCTCTCTCTCTCTCTCTCTCTCTCTCTCTCTCTTTCTCCGCAAGGGGCGCAGCTGGGTGCACGTGCTCGAGTTTAACGAAAAAAAAAAAACAAATAAAGAAATAATAAAGCGAAACATCTCTGCAGGAGGGAGAAAAAAACCAAACGGAATTTCGAGGCCGAGGGAGCGATACAGCGCGGGATCCAACCGGCTATCCAACTTTTGTAATCCAAAGCTTAGGAAATTTCAGGTTTCTCACTTATACATACACGCGGGCTTGTGCGTGTGTCAAGCTAGTCGAGAGCCGCAAATTTCGCAAGTAACGACGAAGAAAGTCGAGCCCAACTTTCGATGGGCTCTCGTCTCGAGACGAAAATCGCCGCCACGTGGGCCGATGTCATCTTCCTTCGCGAATGTCAGAGTCGTCGAGAGAGAAACGAAAAATCGTGTAAGAGAACAGAAAAGTGGAGAAAATTGAAATTCACGATGACGTTGAAGTTCGCATCGTTGGAAGGCAAACAAAGTGATTTTTTTCTTCTATTTTTCAAATTTTCTTCGGCAGATTTAAGATGGGAAAATCACGCGAACTTCTTTCAAGTTCCATATCCAGCGATCAACAACCTAAATCGGCAAAACATGATTTTGGATAATAATGAAAGTATTGAAGAAGAGAAACTGTTGCCAACGATCCAAACTTCAACGACATAATTCACGAATGTACACTGAAAAAAAAATTCGTTCATCCATCCAAAATTCAGTTGATTCAACAAAATTGTATCTTTAAATACGTTCAACTTGATTTTGGATTGGCATAACAAAACAGTATATTTGGGCAGTAACCAAAGATACATTTGAACTATCTGCTTTTTTAGCATGTCTGAGCAACTGTTAAAACAACAAAATTTCGAGACAACAAAATGCATTTTGCACATTCAACGATTCTCTTTTCTCAGCGTATTTTATAACGCATCGCATGGCGTTTAAGTTCGCATCGTTGGAATGCAACGAGAATTCCACTTGACTTTCTCGTTTCTTCATTGTTATTATGTAACATCTTTTTTCGGCAGCTTTTGGTTATCAATTGTTGATAAGGATTCTCGAAAATGTGCCGGTCATTTTCGTAGACTGAATGTGTGAGAAAAAAAAAACGTACGGTGATACGAGAAAAAATATATTTTCGTTGCATTCCAAAGTGGGAACTCTTGGAATTATCCCCGTGTCTTACGTCGTCATAATTATTCCGGCAATTGGTCCGATTCAATTGAAATTCGGAGGGAGGAAATTTTACAACATTCTCTATCGCATCACCGAACGATTTGCTCGTATTTTCATCCATGTGTTAATAACAAATTAAAGATTGAAAATTAAAATGATTGGTAACGCTTTAGATAAGTTATTTTTCCGAAAAAAAAAAATGTTTCGCTATATTATCATTTATTGCATTATAAATTATGATATTCCGTAGAGGGAGGCTGAAATTTTTCATTATCCCATTTTTTCACCAGCGAAAAAACGTTAAAAATAATTTCGGATTTTTCAAAAACCCAATACAGGCGTCGAAATGTTAAAAAATGACCTATTTTATCACGTGCTTCCGCCAACTTCAAAACCCCATAACTTTCTGGGGGGGGGGGGGGGGGGGATTTCAGCTTCCCCCGACTGAATATCATCATTTATAACCCAATAAATAAGAAAATAGCAACCAAAAATTATTAGGTTCATTTTTCGGAAGTCACTTTTCTGAAGAATTACCAAATTATTTTTCCCCCTCGAAAATTGAACTTTTTCTCCTGCCGCGCGGCATTTTTGTAATTTTCAAAATTCCAAAAAAGTATCCCGTCATACGAGAGTTTTATTGTCATTCTGAAAGTAAATTTTTGTATTTAACATCTCAGATTAACCTACTTGACAGAAGCACCTACACCGTTTGGCCATACGGACAGCGGCACTTTGTTCAAATAATAACTTCGATGTTTAACAATATTGTTCCCGTTTAAAAAAAAACCCAAGCTCGTCAAGACCATGTATTAATTGTGTGTAAAATCCCGACCTCGCAATCCCAATGCTCTTACAGGAAAAAAAATCGGAAAATCGACTTGTTTTTTTTGGCACCACGATTATGCCGACCGCTTGAGAGGCTGGGCTACCGGTAAAATGACGAATGCTCGTTCGTCGCTTGCGGCGACTCAAATCGAAGAGGAAGCTCCAACGTATATAGCAAATTGATAATAAACTCATGATTACGACGATAGAACTGAACAAACTTTAAACGCGTTTTCCTCGAAAGTGTTTTTCAAAACGGTGTACACGATTTCTCAACATCCAATGAACGCATTGACTTACAAAATGGTACACTTATCTAGTGTAATGGTAGTTTAGTCTTGACCGACGTTTTTTTTTTCTTAACATTTATTTTTCATTAGTTATTAACAATAATGTCGTTTCCTTGAAAAAACCAAGAAATTTTTTTTTAATTATTAAAACGCTTTAATAAAAAAAGTTCGGTCAAGTCTTAGCCAATATTGTCCATTTTAAGAAAAAACTGTTTTTTTTTTTTCGTTTCAGATCAACCAGGTGGCCAAAATCAAGTACACCGTCGAGTGCTCAAAGGTACTCAAAGGTCATGCTCAAAGGTACTTTACGAGATTGTTAATAACTTCTTTGATTATTAATATTTTTAAATGAAATTTGTTACTCAACTTCGTTAACGTATATACAAAGAACAGTCCAAGCGATTTTTTTAAATTATCTTACTTAGGTCTTTGAAATAAATTTTTTTTATGATCCTCATTTTTGGGTCGTTACAGTAGTCCAACCCCTTAAAGTTTCTTTTCCCTATATATATATATATATATATATATATATATATATATATATATATATATATATATATATATATATACATACATATATATATATATATGCTCGTTAGAAACAGTAGGCGTATCTCGTTAATCGCTAGGCGGAAACCGATCATTATTCATTACTGGAGTAAGAGCCCGGCTCTCTTTTGCGCCCTCGTCCCGCCACGTTTTGTATTTAGACAAGTGTATTTATCACTCTTCTTCAGCCGTGCGTGTGTGTATATATATCATATTGAAGTTTGCATAGTTGGAACGCAACGAAAGTTCAGTAGCCTGACCTTTTTTGCCAAATTTGGGCTACAAAAAACATTCAATGCTTTTTTAGGATCCTTGTAAGAAATCTGAAGCCCAAATTTGTTGCATGAGATTTTAGAAGATTTGTGTGTGTGTGTGTGTGTATGTGTGTGTGTGTGTGTGTGTGTGTGTGTATATATAGAGAGAGAGAGAGAGAGAGAGAGAGAGAGAGAGAGAGAGAGAGAGAACGTCTAATGTGCGACGAGGACGATCATTGCACCGAGTGTACGTTCAAACGAGTGCCAGCTCGAACTACTCTCTCCCTCTCTCACTTCTCCAATACCCTAGCATCGACGAGGACTTGTTACGTGGTGACGCGTCTCCACGATCTTCTGGAGCGCGCGAACACGCTGGCCCTTTCGTACGAGAGTCAGAAAAAAAGAGAACCTAAAAACGCCCAGTTCTGCGCAGCACACGAACAAGTTGGGACTGAAGAGAAGATCACGATGCAATATCGTGCGTTGCGGTCGAAAGAACGTAAACCGAAGTTCGTGAATTAATGTCGAAGCGAGAAGAGAGTAGATTTTTTTGTGAAAGGAACACATGATAGATTTTTATTGCATTGAAACATTTCATGATATGTGTAGTAGACATGAAAGACATTTTTTTATGTAAAAAAATACCTTAAAACAATAAAATACACATTTAAAGTAAAAATTACTTTTAAACGAAAAAAAAACTGGTTAAAGTAAAAAATACCTTCTTAAGTAAAAAATACTGTTTCTAACAAAAAATACTCCGTTAGAGTCAAAAATACTTTTCCAAAATTAAAAAATCCTTTCAAAGTAAAAACATATATTCAAAGTGAAAGAACGTATTGTTTTCCAGTTTCAAACAATCCGGTGTGCAAACTACAAAATTAATCGTATTTTACAATATTCCACGAGGCATTTTCGTTTCACGCGATTCGCTAGGAATTCTTAAGAAAAAAAAACGCGACTTATCTTCAATAAAAAAAAAAACTTACTCGCCGTCAGTTAAAATGGCGCAACGTTCGTCCGAATTGATAATTCCATAACGCACGTTGGGGACGGACACGGCGAAATGGGCGTGTCCGACGCGCAACGATGATGCGAGAGAGGGAAGCCGCCAAAACCGCAAAAGTTTTGAAATTCCGTTGACGACCATGTGGCCCGTTTCGTGCGCGCTGGGAGAGAGCGACGGAAGCGCCCCGAAGCTCGCCGCCAATTTTCGCCCACGTGTCGCCAAAAAGAAACCCTCTCCCCCCACCCGTTCCCGCTCACCCGTTAGTCGCCACGCCACGCGCAAGAGTTCGAGAAATTTCTATTACAAAAAAATAATGAGCAACTTATCGAAATATATACGTTCGGATTGTTTGTAGAGAACGCGGAGAAAAAAAATCCAAGTTCCCGAGCTCCGCGGTAAGCCGATCCCCTGCGCGGAAACCGGAAGTCGCGGCGCGAAGCCCGACCGCTTAGCTCAAATTAGCTTAAGAGAAAACGCGTACGTGGGGGAGTAAGCGGAGAATGCGCGAAATGGCGAATGTATCGTGAAAGAAGTCGAGAGAGAGAGAGAGAGAGAGAGAGAGAACGTGAATAGCATTAATTCATGTATTTATCGAGTACGTAATGTCTCACCTTGAAAGCTGCTCGCGAAGACCTTCCAGAGTGTCCATGCGTCGGAAGATCCGAATAGAGAAAGAGAGAGAAAGAGAGAAAGTACACAGCACGCGTTTCGTCCGAGCCGACGTCCGGTCTCGGGGCTTCGTCGATCGAATCGAGAGCTTCGTTACCGTCTCTCCTTCCCTCTCTTTCCCCATCGCGCTCGGGTCTTCAGTCGTAAGCTCGCGGTGCACTGCCACAAGCCCCCGAACTCGCAACAGCCCCCTCCCTCCAACCGGCCGAATCCACGTAGCAAGAAAAAAAAAAAGAGGAAAAAAAAGAACGAGAAGATCCGGTGGATCGAGGTCCGGCGCGAGCGTACACATATGTATGTATTTATACCCGAGAGCTGCCGCACGGTGGCGACACCACGGCGCATGCGCACGAGTACATCGTCGCGCATAAACCGGCGCACTTTATCCCCGTTTCCCAATTTCCGTTCTTTCGCCAATCGCGCCCCCCTTCGCGGAATAAACTAATAAACGAAACGATTCGCGCACACTCGCGCATGCAAATAATAAGAGGAATTAATACCGAAGAAACGAGACGAAAGTTGCTCATATATTTACCCGAACGGCTAAAAGCACCGGGTGCGTTGGCTCTCCTTGGGATAACGAGAAAAACGCGCGTTACGAAGTTGCACCGCACACTCGAGAATCCACGCGCGCTCGCTGCAACGAAGAGTCCTCGGTTATCGGAGTTTGCCCCGAGATGAGAAGTGTCGCACTGTGACTCTTTAACACGTGTACGATAATTAACGCGTGCGAACAAAAAAATCCTCTCTGCGGTTGAAAAAAAAAATGCGCGCGATCCTTTGCCGGACTTGTGCAAAATTCGTACTCGTAGTTTTAACGCAGCTGTTTCCGGGCGAGTGTTAGGGGCGTTTAAAAAAAAGTTGGCCCTCGAGACGAAGAGTTTGTATATTTTATGTGAATTTTTTTCGCGAGACGAGCCTTTAATTTCGCAGGGTTGTTTTTTCCTCCCGTATTACGCGTGTATACGAGCGCTGAAACCTGTTCCGGTAGGGTACACGGCATGTGGTTGCGGCGAGAGCCTTCGGGGGGAGCGGAAGTGAGCGAGAGACACGGCGAGGCCGAAAAAGTCTCGCTCCCCACTGCAAGTGACCGTGTGTGCTCGGCCACGTTTTCGGCAATTATCAAACTTCCGTAAGTGTGCGAAAAATGAAAAATCGCGTTATACTTGTTCGCCTTTATTTTTCGCACCGGATCTTCCCGTATCGCTTTTTCGCATTCCGTTTATCGCGCGCGGGGGCTCGCGTTCGAAGAACCGGAATAGTACTGAACAGCACGATGTCTCGTGGCACGAATAATATAACGATGCGGCGCAGGGGGAGGATCTCCGTGAATTGAGCAAACGCGAGAGAGAAGAAGGACCGGCGATGAGAGAAGCGGCGCGCGCACACAACCTTACGGTCAGGGCGACCGACGCAAACTGAGCTGCGCCGACGAGAAACGGAGGCTGGCGAGGACTCGGCCGTGTACTCTATAGGACTGGCGAAGCAGCGTAACACGCGCATGCGCACCGCGCGAACTCACACCCGCGACCCTCGCGGCGCGACGTTCTCGCGTGAGTCGCGTTGTCGGGCGCCTTCTCCGCCTTCGACCAGTCACCGACTGACGGGTGTGGAGGGGGAAGTCAGTGGCGGTGCGCGAGAGTGGGGGTAGCTGGATGCGTCGCCGGTGCGCGCAAGGCTCGTTTCCTGCGCGGCAATGCTCCTCGCTCCTCACCGCGGCGACAAAAACCCTCGTACGTACCTCCATCTACTGGCGGGCGCCTCATGCGAGTAACGTGCACGTTACTCGCGTGAGGCGCTCTCGTTTGTATCCCGCGCCGTTTCGAGAAACTCCGGACGCGACATCGAACAGCTCGTCAAGAAGGAAAAATCGACGCGAAGTCCGTTAGAAGACAGAGGGGGCGAGTAATTGGAAAGAGAACAATTCCACGGGGTTCACGCGAGTGACCGCGGGGATTGAGAACTAACCCCTCTTATTCTCTCCCTCTCGTTCTCCCCGAGATTGTCGCAGCGATAGGGGAAACGCAGGACCGTTGGCTAGCTCCGTACGTGACCTATAAGGCCATCTTTCGGCGCTGACGTTAAACGACGAGACCAAAAAGACGGACGTTTCTAATTTCTATGCATCCGCGCACTCAGGCGTCAACCCGCACGGTCATCTTTCTTTGCAGCTTGCGGTGTGTCTCTTCTCGCGCATACTGACACGCGCGGGAATACTCGAAAGAGGGAGCAGTCGTCAGAAGCTTCAAGCTTCGGTATTTTCCGCACGATCAGTTCATATCTAAAGATTCCGTCGGAAGGACATACCTTTTTGGTTTTAGGTTAACGGGCAACATCTATCCAGGGGGGGCGAAAAATTTAATTGTCCAAAAATATTTTTATTCGATTTCACTTTTTAGCTATATTCCCTAAAAATTTCATTGGAATATTCCTAAAATAAAATGGGCTACAGCTTCTAACAGTAGACCGGGCGAGCGGTAGCAGCACCGTACTTCAAACTATAAGGGGTCTACTTTAGACGCTAAAAAGCCTATTTTCATGAATGTTTTTGATAGGTTTATATTACAGATATTGATATAAAAGTTATTACACTTAATAAATACACTTTCGAAATAAATTAAAATTTTGTTTATGTATTCATGTAACCCGAACAAACTTTCAACGCGTTTTTCTCGAAACAACGCTTTTCGACGGCTTGTTGATAAAATCTTCGAAACTAATGAACCGATTCTTATGAAATTTTAACCATATATTCTTTACAACTATAGCTATAGAGCATATCAAGGATTTTAAAAATTTTGATATTTACTATTTTTGTTGCCAGAAACGGTGAAAAGACACGTTTTTTTTAGTTTTTTCGAAAAATGTACGCCATTTTGTTTTTTTTTGCAAATATAAAAAATCGTATGATATGCGCTATAGCAATTAACATACTGAATCTGAAACCGATTGATTTTTTTTGGATGATCCATCTTCGAAATTTCATCAATAGCGCTGACCTACATTTTTTCAGGACATTTCTTAACTACCATTTTCGTCTATAAATAGTGACTTGAATAAAAAAAAATAATAAAAAAATAGTATTTCGAAAGTGTGTTTATTAAGTGTAACAACTTTTATATCAATATCTATAATATAAACCTATCAGAAAAATTCATAAAAATAGCCTCTTTACCGTCTAAAGTGAGAAAACCCCTTAAACGCGTTTTCCTCGAAACACCGTTTTCCAAGTCGGTGGACGTGATATCCCGGGAACCACCTGATGGATTGTTTCCAAATTTACAGGAATTACGACGAGAAACATTTAAAGGTCGTTGACAATCTCGCTTTTCAAAAATCAACCCTCGTTTTTCAATAGTTACGTAAAAATGACGCCTTTTCTCATAGATTTGTTATGCTCGAGTTTCGATAGGTCGCCACGTTGAAAAAAAAAATGATTCAAACGATCGACGATCGTCAACGACCCGTATTTATTGTTATCATGAATAACCCGTTCGGTTTTTAGATTTTACATGGACCGTTTAAGCTGAAGGGTGTCCACCGCCAAACGTCGCGAAATATTGCATCTCCTGCCGGCGGCCATGCTTTTGTGGTTCTTCTGTATTTTTTTGTGATGTTTTAAAAGGCTCTCAATAAATGTACCTCTGTGTTTAAAAAAATGCGTTTCTTTTTCACCAACCGTTTCCCAAGAAAAATCGTAATTTGGCCATTTTTTCGGGCCTCTAGGTAGATGTAGCCCCTTAAGGCGTTATGACGAAACTTTGGTAAGGAGTGTAAAATACCGGAAGAATAAGTAGCGCGTACAGTATCAATAATATAATCATTGATACTAATGCCAACAATAAAAGTCATAATATTAATAATAAAAAAGAATTATTATAATAGTAGGGCAATGGTGACAGTACACTATTTCGATTGTACAATAATTTTATAATAATGTAAAAATAATAGATACAATTATAAAATGATTATTGTGATTATTGATATCTCATCATTGTCGAATAGTAGTAATCATAATAATCACGGTTATTATTATTACACGACAGGACGAATAAATTAAAGAATGATTAATACCAATAGACTAATAATAATAGAACGATAATAACAATAGCTAATATTTTTCTTACAAAATAGCAACAATATGAAAATAATTATTAATACCAATGGCACAATAATAACAATATAATAATTACAATAAAAATAATAATAATACAAGTATACAACTATAATTATTCGATATTACCATAATAATGTAATTATAATAATAGAATAATAGTAAAATTATCATTATTATTGCTATCACTATCATTATCAACAAACGACAATTATATTCATAATAAAATCATAATGTTAGCAATAAAACAATCCAATGATTGCAATTCGTCAATAGATATTTATTATTTGTCAAGAAAGATTGCATATTTGCACTGTTGCAAAAAAAAGGTACTCTTATTCCGGTAGTTGTTTTCGTGCTCGGTACTCCGATAAGCCGATACTTGTTTTGATCGAAAGAATAACGAAAAAGTTCATCAAGAGATCGACGTTTGGTCAATCGTTGGATTTTACGAGGCTGCGCTATAAATAATGTACGCCGATGTATTTTTTCGGAACAAAATCTTGCAGCTTATCGAAACGAGCGACCTCCTGAACCCTTGTTTTCTTCCGATATCGCAGCAGTTCTTTTTTCGTCTCATCGACCGCAATTTCTTCGGATTATTTCTCCCGTGAGGCTTTCTGCGACTCAATACATCGATGTACAGTGACATGATGTATTCGAGACTACGCGCATTCGTATCTTCAGCTAAATTTAGAAATGTCTTCACAATACACTTCAGTTGATCCTCTGCGCCTTTTCACTTTTCGGACGGGGTTCCGAAAAACTCCAATCTCCGATCAAGCTGAAACTTTGCACAAATCTTCCTTCTAATATTTTAAGGAAACTCCTGAAGAGATTTTTGGCGACTCGCAATGGTTTTCGAAATATTTGATTTTACAGTTTTTTTTTAGGGTAAGCAACCGACCCCTCCTCTCCCCAATATACCATCTAATATTTTAAGAAAACTCCTAAAGAGATTTTCGGCGACTCACAATAGTTTTCGAAATATTGAATTTTAAAGTTTTTTTTAAGGGTAAGATACCGTCCCCCTACCAACGAGCTGACATTTTGCACAAACTTTACTTTTAATATTTTGAATCAACCCCTAGAGGGATTTGTGGCGACTCGCAATAGTTTTCCAGATATCGAATTTTTAAGTAAATTTTTTTTTTTTTAAACAAACAAACCCAATAACTATGGCGTGTGGCCAAAAATACCTTTAAGGGTTGTCTTAAGGCCTTAGGCCACAGTAACGGGTATAAAATCATGTGCGAATTTAACAATTTTTTTGTATGAAAAAGTGATTCACTCATAAAATTAATTACACATCTGTTCAGTATGAATATCAAGCTGCTAGATTTTTTTTTTCGATGTACAAAATGGCCGACTACTCGAAACTTCTGGGAACAGCTTTTCTCCAATTGGCGTGACAAATAAACTCAACAATTTTCACTCGATTTACTTCAAATTTAAAAGTCATGTTCCTAATTGCATTTCGCAGAGAAGTACGTACGGAATTTCTGATGAATCGAAAACTTTTCATTTTACGAGCAGTTTAAGAGCAGTTATAACGAAATTTTTCACTGAAAATTCATTTCTTAAGTTCAAATACCTAAAACTTTTGAATGAGACAATATTTTTTTAATTCCGTACGTACTTCTCTAAGTATTCTAATGTAGATTGACGAGAATTTTCGTTTTTTGTTCTAGGTAAAAAATTGTCGACGCTAAATGTCACGCCGTGGAGCGCATAAAAAAAGATAACAAAAGAAAATATTAGTAGTCAGCCATTTTGTAAATCGGAAAAAAATATATATATTTCGGAGTGTCTCCCCGTCCGGATATCGGACGAATAAGCGTATATTATTCGTCCGAATAGCGGCTCAGATCACGCCGTATTTCCAGTAGACGTACATATTACTGTGATTCATGTCAGCTTGTATCCGGACGAATAATATGTATATATAGTCCGGATATAATGTGTTAATTTGTTAAACAATCTATCTGTACGAATAATTTACACGTATTCGTCCGAATAAAATCTTCATAATTTTGTTTGGGTCTGTTTGGTTTTGTTTCGTTTGGGTTTGGTTTTGTTTTGTTTCGTTTGGGTTTGGTTTTGTTTCGCTTTGTTTCGTTTTGTGTCGTTTCGTTTGTTTCTTTGTTTGGGTCTGTTTGGTCGGGACGTAATGCAGCGTGAACTGAGCCGCTATCCGGACGAATAACACGCTCATTTTTCTAACAGCTTGATATTCATACTAAATAGATGTATAATTAATTTTACGAGTGAATCATTTTTTCATACGAAAAAAAAAATGGTTAAATTCGCACATGATTTTATACTAAAACGTTTTATACTAAAAAAAATATTAAACGGAGAGGTCTGTGCCAAACTTCAGCTCGATCAGAGGTCGGGGGTTTTCCGAACCTTACCCCACTTTTCTCCTCCTCGGCTTGATTACATTTGTTTTTGCTATTTTTGCTTTTCTGCTAAAAAAAATAGGTATCTGGACTAATAGTTGGATGGGTGACCGCTGCGCCGCGGCTTCTCCCGGTCGTAGGGGCTCCGAGGAACCGGAAGTGGCAACGAGCAATAGCGAAAAGGACGTAGACGGAAAAAAAAAAACTATCGCTTGTGCCCCCGTTTGTCGCTTGGAGCATCTTTCACTTTTCCTCACCGCCAAACGGCGCAGCGATGACGCGCCGCTCACTCGAAGCTGCGAGAGCATTTTTTTTGTTGTTTTGTTTTTGTCATTCGAGGTTACTCGCGCATGCGCACACGAGTACGAGCACAAACGCGCGCTATTTGCTCGTGTGCGCAAACCTTGGTACATGTTGACTCTGGCTATACGTTCCCATTTTACCCGAGATGCATTAATCGCTTGCCACGTTGCAATTAGCGAGTACGTGTCGCGTCCGTTGAAACACGACTCCGTTTTACGGGATTCGACGACCGCCACCTCGCCTTCCTCCTACAGTCCTTTTTCTTTTTCGCGTGTCGCTCACGCGCGCGCCACTTCTCGTGCGAAACTCCATGGTTCGGCTATGAAAGGGAAAAAAACAACGAGAGCGGCACGCATTCGCGAAATTGAGATATTCTTTGTAGCATGACATTATATACATTTATGTAGAATATAATATGAATAGCTTTTCGTCAGTCGAAAAATGATGTCCATTGTATTGCGCAAATTGATTACGGCGGGATATACATTTAGACGGGAAAAAAAATAAGCAATATTGAGGCTTTCTTTACACTGAGAAATAATTATTCTACAATTATCAAACTTTAGGTATACTTTAAGAGTATATTTAAGTATACGAAACAATTTTTTTTAATTAATTCCGCATTACAATGTCGGAGCTGTGGCAGAGTGTTAAAAAGTTCAAACATTTTTTCAGTTAGAACATGAATAGTTTCTGCGTGACGGTAGTTAAAATGAAGAAAATGCAAATTTGAGAAAATGGCACGCATTTACAAATCAACATTTCACGCAACATTTCTGTAAAATGTGGATTAAAAAAGTAGTTTTCTTTCCAATTTTTCAAAAACAATTCTCGCCAAGTAGAAGGTACCGATAATATCAATATTTATACCAAGTTTGAAGTTCACGCTCGCTCCGAATCCGAGCGGTGAGGCAGAGCGTTGACGGGCTGTAACGTTTGACGTTTTTCGAATCTTGCTTTGAAACTTCGAGAAAATATTCTACATATGTAGTTTTATCGTTTAAAGGGAAAAAAATTAATCGATTTTTTTATCGTTTTAAATGTATATCCCGCCTTAAGGGGCCAGTCCACTTTGGAAATTTCAAAAAATCGAAAGCAAGCAAGACTTGAAGATCGACGATGATGAGCAATCAGAAGGGATTTTGTACTGTGCAGGAATTGCTGATTGAGTTTAGGTAAGAGATTTTCATAGTATAAACGTCATGAGCGTTTTTCTCGAAACAACGTTTTCAAAATCTAGCTCCATTGTATTCCTAAAACTAATAAACCGATTCTCTTGAAATTTGAACCACATTTTGTAAACACGATTCGCAACAAGATGACCGTCGATGATTGAAAAAAATTTATTATTACTCTTTTTATTGCGAAAAACTGCGAAAAAACGCGTTTTTTAACACCTTTTTCGTTTTTCATCTGGCATTTTTTTATTTTTTGATAAAACTTTATATCCGAGGGTCATTTTGTAGCTGGTGTTATACTGAATCTAATGGATTTTGATTTTTTTGTTTTAGACAAGCTGTTGCCGAGTTGTAATGGAGCTACCTAGCCCACCTATTTTTGAGGCGTTACGTTGAACTATAGTTTTTGTACTTAAAAATGAATAAAAATGAATACATTAAAAAAAAAATGTATTTCAAGACTTTATTTATCAAGCCCAATAACTTTTATATTCATATCGTTTGTAAAATCCTCAAAAAAATCGCGATAATCGCCTTTTTTCGTGGCTCCAAAGTGGAGTGGCCCCTTAAAATGCACAATTGAGGGGGAGGATACTTGTAGGCGAGGAAAAAATTTACTGATTTTCATGATTTTTTTTAAGAATAGATTTCTTCATCATTTTTGAGAATTCGGGTATTACAGTCGAACCTCGATATAACGAATCTCTAGCCAAGTTCGTAATATCGACTTTTCTCTCGATTGAGGTTTCGTCATATAGAGATCATGTTCCTTAAAATGTTCTTTAAAAATATATATACCAGTACTATAAATGTAGGGATACTTTTAAAGAAAGAAAGATTTTATTTAGAGTAATTTTTATAAGTAATTAGCAATTACAACAGAATGTATATTATTATGTTGTTGTATCAAGGTTTCGGGTGTCTATCGGAAGGGAATGTACAACCCTTCGTTATATCGAGGTTCGACTGTACTACTTTTGGCTGTTACATGGTATTTCTGTTTTTTTGTATTTTGTATTTTTGTATTTCTGAAAAACTAATCCACCGATTTAAATGAAATTTGGTATTAACCTTTCTAACCTTATTGTCTAAAACATGACCGTAAATGTTTTTGAAAATTAAAATAAAAGTATTTTTTATTGCAAAATGTAGCCACTTTTTCGGAAAATCCAATCTTTTTGTTTCGCGTACCGTTTCATCAATTTTCGACATTTCTCACTTTTTGTTGGTTCATATTCTGCGTATAAGTGTAAGTGAAAGAAAAATCTCCGTTGGCTTTTTTTCAGATTAATCCCGCCGACGCTACGTGTCACGCGGTCTGACAACATCCTCTGCAACACGTTTAGTATACCGTGCCATGCCTCCACATTTTTAAAGATCAATACAAACAAATAATAAGTAGCAGCCAAAAGTAGTAATAAAACATACCCAAAGTCTCAAAAATGGTGAAGAAATCTTTCCTTGAAGAAAATTACAAATATCACCAAATTTCCTCGCCTAAAAGTATCTCCCCCCTTAGGTTTTCGCATTGACCAGCTCTCAGTGCAATTTCGAACTTGAGAGCGAACTTCGAAATTCAATACATATTAGTTTGATATAAAACAAATGTGAAGGAGATGGATACTAATTATTTCATGACGACAATTCTAATAATTATAACAACAATAACAATAATGACGATAATACAATTTAAAAAAATATAATAATAAGAGAATCCTACTTGACATACGTCCGTTGGAATCTGATAGGTACCAAATGTAATTTTTTTTATTAAAATTTTGAACAACTATAAACAATCCCGTGAAGGCCCTCTAAACGTGACGGGCTCAACGGTGTACTTGATTTTGGCCACCCAGCTTATCCGAAACACAAAAAAACGCGTTCTTTCTTAAAATAGATAATATTGGCTAGGACTTGACCGAGTATTTTTATGTTATCGTGTTTAAATTATTGAAAAAAAACTGTTTAAATTTTTTTAAGATTTTTCGAGAAAAATTACATCTTTATTGTTAATAACTAATATAAAAAAATGTTAAAAAGACAAACGTTAGTCAAGACTAAACTACTGTTACACTGAATAATTGTACCAAATTTCAAGTCAATCCGTTCTTTAGATATCGAAAAATCGTGTACACCGTTTTGAAAAACCTAGTCTCGAGAAAAGCGCGTTTAAGGGGTAAGGCCAAAGTAGAATTATCAAAAAAATCGATTTTTTTCGCTAAAATGGCGATATTCATACTAAATAGATGTGTAATTAATGTTATGGGTGAATAATTTTTTCATACGAAAAAAAAAAATGTTAAATTCGCACATGATTTTATACTCGTTACTGTGGCCTAACCCCTTAAAGTATGCAAGTTTTCCCTCTTCAACTCGAGTTGCCTCAAGCGTTACTGCGTACCTCCACAGCCGTGGGTTAAAATGGCCAAAGGGAAAAGAATTTCCACCAAACACTGACAAGAGTGTTTCGAGCCTCGCAGCATAAGAAGGACCACCGCTGCAACGGTACTACAGTCGTCTGTTATAGCATAATAATTATTTCGAGTTTGTTTGGGTTGGTTGGAGAATTATCTCGAGGCTATAAAAAAGAGAAAGAAAGCATGGAGAACAGCGTTGAAGCCATCGACCTTTTTTCCCTTCACAGGCTCATCATATGGTCCTCATCGTACTCCTTCAAGCCTATTGGCCATGCACCTGCGCTCCCTTAGAAAAAAAAACCTCGTTTCACGTCAAGCCCCTCTCGTCTCTCGCACCTCGACCGGATATCGAATATTTATATATTCAGGACTCAGGGATCATCGCCTACTATTGCATTATATCGCCGGGAGAAAAAAGAATTAAAAAAAGTCTCGTTTATTCACGCATCGTCGTATTTACGAGGAGGCTTTAAATACCACGAATATATCATGATAATTTTGGTGTATTATACGAGTAAATGCATAGAATGTAACGGGGGAACGTGTATGCATATAGATATAAATTGTGCGGGAGAATTGGAAAGTGTCGTGACTTTTGTGGCTCCGAAATGACCTTTGTATGTGCAGTTGAGCAAACATATATATGTATAGACGAGAGATTATGCATATACATGGGCTATTTCGAGGCTAATCGAAGACCTACCGGTATCTGGTTTTCCTTCGTTTTCAAATTTCTCGAACGATTGTCCGACGATCGTTGACGACGAAATTTTTTTTCGGCGCCGTTATAAAACGCCGCGATTTTTTATCCTTCCGTCGTAACGCTGCTCCGGCGTGGCCTTTTGGCCGTGGCATTTGGACATAATTATTTCACAGGGTAAAGAAAATACAAGGTGAATTGAAAAATACTGTACGCGGCATTTTTCGTCACTGATTGGGCGAAGGATGAGGTTCCAATGAGGCGTGGGCGTAAGCTTGGAATTTCGAAGATGTGGTTTTTTTAGTGGGTAGTTTTAAAGACTGGAATGTTAACTTTAGATTGTGAGAAAGATTTTGTAAAAGTTTGGAAAATTCACCGAGGTATGACGATTTTTTGGGGACGGGTTAAAATTCCGAATTTTGAATGATCAGAACGCTCAAAACTCCGAAAGAATTTTACACGAGAGGCCAAAAGTTTTTAAAGTTTTAAAATTTTCAATTAAGGGGTCAGGCCACAGTAACGGGTGTAAAATCATGTGCGCATTTAACAATTTTCGTACGAAAAAGCGATTCACTCATAAAATTAATTACACGTCTATTTAGTATGAATATCAAGGTGTTAGAAAAAATATATATATATTTGTTTTCGCTGTACAAAATGGCCGACTACTAATATTTTCTTTCGTTATCTTTTTACAGGCGCTCCGCGGCGTGACATTTAGCATCCACAATTTTTTACCTAGAACAAAAAACAAAAATTCTCGTCAATCTACATTAGAATACCTAGAGAAGTACGTACGGAATTTAAAAAATATTGTTTTATTCAAAAGTTGTAGGTATTTGAATTGAGTTGTAGGTATTTGAATGAATTTTCAATGAAAAATTTCGTATAAAACTGCTCATAAAATGAATTTTTTTTCGATTAATCAGAAATTCCGTACGTACTTCTCTGCGAAATGCAATTAGGAACATAATCTTAAAATTTGAAGTAAATCGAGTGAAAATTGGTGAAGTTATTTGTCACGCCAATTGGAAAAAAGCTGTTTCGAGAAAAACGCGTTTAAAGTTTTAGGTACTCTATAGCCGTGCCAATGGTGGGCTTACGTCATACGCTCAAAGTCGGTGAAAAAAAATGTCTTGCTATAAATCGAATAGTAACTTATTCTTATGATTATAAAGCACCGTTTTAGCGAGAAAAAAAATCGTTTCTTTGCAAATTCTACTGTGGCGTTACCCCTTAATCGACGAATTATCTCGAGAATATTTTCAAATTAAGAAGTGATTTTGCCAGAATTTTGAAATTTGTCTAGACAATGTCATACGTTCTGCATAATTAACAGTCAACTGTGTAAACTTTCGCTGGCATGATCTTAACGAACCTTGTAATTTCGGAACATTAAAATTAGGAATTTGAAACCGTCGGCCCATGCAAAGTTCGGAATTTCAACCCGGCCCCCATGTCATGATCATGCCAGCGAAAGTCTACACAGTTAACTGTAAATTATGTAGAACGTATAACATTGTCTACACAAATTTCAAAATAGCCCCAAAATCACTTTTTAATGAAAAAAAAATTCTCGAAATAATTCATCGATTTATTGAAAATTTGGAAATTTTGAAGACTTTCGGAATTTTAGAATTCGGAATATCAAACCGTCGGAGCATTCAAAGTTCGGAATTTCAACCCAGCCCCGATTTTTAAAATGTTTTTTTTTTTTAATTTCTTTTGCGGTTTTCTCGAAACGTGAGACGTGGCTCAAAATCGATTCGTTGCATGCACTTCAAATTCGGACGGAGCATAGCTTATGACATTTTCTATCGTATGACCAGATGATCTTTTTAAGTGTGTATCCATTTGTTAATAACAAATGCTTGAAGTTGTTTTTTTATCGAAAAATAAACTTCTTTTCGACAACTTACTATTTTCGTAATTTTCAAAATTTCAAAAAAGCGCCCGGTCGTAGGAAAGTTTTATTACTATACTAAAAGTACATTTTTCGTCTCAGGTCAGCCTACCCAGTTAGGAATTGACGATGAAAAAAGGGCTCGCCAAGCTCTGAAACAATGCTTACATTTTTTAATTCAGGCTAAGCACCAGCCTGATTTCAGGCCTAGCTGAATCCCTGAATGATAACGCGGTTTCCGGCTGTTGCACACAGGCTTGACCAAAGGCTGGTAGAAAAGCCTGTACTAAGCCTGAAACGACGAAACAACAAGGTTCAAAACGAGCCTTAATGAAGCCTTCACGAGCATTTATGACCAGGCTTATCCCAAACTCTTCTCGAGGCTATATGAGGCCTGTTTTTAGCTTTCTATATTCCACATTGGGGTAAATTTAATAAATTTGTAAAGAATTCATTTTATTTATTATATATATTTATTATTCATTATATTATTTGTTATAAAATATATACAAAGTATTTTAAACACAATACTTAATTTTATTTATTGTTTATGGGACACGTAATACACAGAGTGTACGCAAACCCCAGAGAGTGAGTATATACGAAATGTGTATGTGACGAGAAAAAAAACTTTTTTGTGTACCTCATAAATATCGATAAGAATATGTTTAAATGTTCTGAGCTGCCTCCTTCGCTTTCGTTTTTCGTGCCTTCGCACCCGACAAATTTATTGCTAATTTTTTTTCTTCATAGAAGTACAGAAAAAATATTATTTAAAGTTTATTTTATTTTATCACAACCTGAAACAAGCCTGCATCCAGCCTTTATTTTTTAGCCTTAAAATTCACTGGCTGAATAAAGCTTGAAATAACCCTGAGTTTAGGCTAAGCAGCCAGTCGTGGTTCCAAGCTGCTCCAAACGATGCAATGAAACCTGGCCCAGGTCTGTCTCACTCAGGCTCGGTGAAACGAGGCTCGCACAAGTTTGTTTCCATCGTCAGCCTTTTGATTCCCTACCTGGGTAGTTGCCAGAACCACCCACACCGATTGTCCATGTAGCAACAGTGTCACTTTGTTTAAATAATACCTTCGTCGTTTAACAATATTTTTTTATTTAAAAAATACTCGAACTTGGCAAGACTATGTATCAGTTATGTGTAAAATCCTGACCTCGTCGTCCCGATACTCTTACGGAAAAAAATATTGAAAATGGACCCTTTTTGGGCTCCATACGAGGGAATCGCGATCGAAGAGTTCGTGAAAACCTGTATCTGGATAAAGATCATGATTATTAAGAACCCACGCTCTATCCCTCTTCTTCCATCCTTGCAACCCTTCGGCTTAAAAATCTGAAATAATTAATAAAAATAGCACTCGTCACGTACCTACTTTCACTTAAAATTTAATCACGGTCCTACGAAATAACTAGTTTCGGCAAAGAACCAATAAAGTGACGTTTTACATTGGACACATTTCTATCTGCGATACTTTCAGTTCTATGGCACATATTTTACATCTCGAATATGAATAATTTTCTGCACATGCATATATGATTTTAATATATATATATATATATATATTTCTTAGAAGGTCTTGAGGCCTTAGGCCACTCTACAGGTCGAAAAAATAGGCTTTTTGGGGGGTTTTTTTTCAGGAAAACTACAAATTAAATAGAGATTACAAAAAAGGGTGTTTATCATACATATCAGTGACTGAATACAAAAATTTTTTTGAAGCGATAAATTTCAAAATGGCGGCTTCGCAGCGTTTATCTGAAAACTGCATTTTTAAGTTGGCCGGAAACATAACTCAGACAATTTTCAACCGATTCACTTGAAATGTTGAATATATCTTGAAAAATACATTATCTATGGAAGTACCTAGAATTTTTTTATATTGCATAGTTCATTTGTTATTAACAATTATCTGACGATTTTTTAGGCAAATTTTTGGAAAGTGAAAAATTTTGTCAGATAATTGTTAATAACAAATGAACTACGCAATATAAAAAAAATCCTACGTACTTCAATAGACAATGTATTTCTCAAGATATATTCAACATTTCAAGTGAATCGGTTGAAAATTGTCTGAGTTATGTTTCCGGCCAATTTAAAAAAATGCTGTTTTGAGATAAACGCTGTACAGATGCTATTTTGAAATTGATTGCTTCAAAAAAATTATTGTATACAGTCACTGATATGTATGGTAAACACTCTTTTTGTAATCTCGATCTATTTTGTAGTTTTTCTGAAAAAAAAACATCCCCAAAAAGCCAAGTTTTTCGGCCTCCAGAGTGGCCTAACCCCTTAACGTGGGACACCACTGTGGCGGGTCAGAAAAATCGATTTTTTTGTTGCATTTCCCAAACTACATATATTTAAGAACATGTGAAAAAAATTTGCCGTTTAAACATTGAAACTTGACCAAGTTACAGACGATTTAGTGAGAGCAGGTAGCTAAAACTTTCAATCGTGTTTTTTTTTTCGAAACGACCTTTCTCGACCTGGCCGGAATCGAAACTTTAACTATAATTGTCCGATTCGTAATGTAAAAGATCGGAACCTTTCCTAATTGCAGTAGCTATTGTTGTACGTACTCATTTTTTTATTAAGCATTTTTTAAGCCCCGGACTATAAGTAAAAATTTCGCCAAAATTCCTTTTTTGTTTAACACCCGCCATTTTATGCTAAATTTTCATTTCGAAAAACGGCTACGTTCAACGAGAACTACGATTGTATAGATTATAAAACTTTTTTATTTTTATATTTCAGACCAACCATTGCCAAGTTATCGATCCGGCGCAGCGGTTGGACCACATTTTGTATGCAGAGGCCTTATTATACCTCAATAACATTGTTAATTGTAAATGTTTTTAAACAAAAATTTACACGAAATAAGTTCAATGTATGCTTAATAGCATACCTTCTTTTCCAAATACCAAATAAATAATCTGTAAATCGCAAAAAACGACTTTTTCTGGCTCGTTATCGTGGTTTCCTCCCTTGAAGTAATTACCACTTCGTCTCTAAACCTGGGTATTTCGGGCCCGAGCCAAAACTACTTTCCTACCGAGTTGCTCGGTAGGAAAATATATGAAAAAAAAATGTTATGAAAAAATATATGAAAAAAAAATGTTTCCTATAATTTTATGATTGGTATATTAAATTGAATGTTTCGAAAACTAGCATGAATTTTTTCAACATTTTTCAAAGGTATTAACTGGGTGAAAAAACGGCAGGACTTGAAATAGCCAGGTTTACAAACGAACAGTACCGAAAAAACGTTTACAGACGAAGTGTTAAGTTACCTTTCAATGCTACACCTATTTGCGTACCCAGCGAGCTACGAGGCCCTACTGGTCCAACGCGACGGGGTATCCCTGTCTGGATGCCCAATTTGAAGGGTCAGAACGATGCATTTTTTTCTAGCAACACATTGGTCGGAATAAATTTATTTTTTCCCAGCATGTTGTACACATGTTTGTGGTTACAATGTAATTTTTTCGGAAGAAAATTTTTAAAAGTGTTCGTGGTGCTGCAGTTGGCGTTGCAGTCCTCCAGCGGCGAGGCCCGAAACGGCGGGTTCTCTACCAGGCTCAAATGTAATCTGAAACGAAAACAAAAAATGTTTTCTTCAAATATATCCAACTGGCTAGGGTTCACGATCCACTTTTCTAAATTTCGAAAAATACGAAATATGACAGCTTATCCAAAGAAAACCACATTTTTCTCTTGAAAAACAGCACCCTGAAGTCATTGTTATTAAGGGGTTAGGCCACTCTAGAGGCCGAAAAAATAGGCTTTTTGGGAATTTCTTTTAGAAAAACGACAAAAAATCGCGATTACAAAAAAGGGTTATTAACAATTATCTGATGATAATTTTTGAATTTCCAATAATTTGCCTAAAAAATCGTCAGATAATTGTCAATAACAAATAAACTATGCAATATAAAAAAAATCCTACGTTCTTCCATAGACGATGTATTTTTCAACATATATCCAACATTTCAAGTGCATCGGTTGAAAATTTTTTGAGTTATGTTTCCGGCCAACTTAAAAAATGCCCTTTTGAGATGAACGCTGTACAGCCGCCATTTTGAATTTAATCGCTTTAAAAATATTATTGTATACAATCACTGATATGTATGATAAACATCCTTTTTTGTGATTTCGATTTATTTTGTAGTTTTTCTGAAAAAAACATCCACAAAAAGCCTATTTTTTCGGCCTCTGCAGTGGCCTAAGGCCTTAACAAATGGTTCGTCCAATTGAAAAATGCGATCGTGAACCGAAAATGACTGCTGTTTGAACGCTAACTGTGCAAATTCAAGTCAATAGTGTGAAAGTTACTCAAGATATCAATCCCGCCGTGTGAAGATATATAGTTTCGAGATAATCGCGTTCAATGTGTTGGTACATATTTTAGACGATCTTGTGAAATATTGTTGCCTTACCGCTAGTCAGCGATTCCGGCACCACATAAGTGTCCTTCCTCATAATCGAGATCGTGTTGCACACCTAATCTATGCAATCTGCGGGCAGTTCGGGCCTCTTTTGAGTGTACTTGTGCTTTGATATTCCCAAATTTTCAAACGCGTTTTTTCTCAAAACCACGTTTTTCAAATCGGTACCCAAAATTTCTCGAAAACCAATGAACCGATTGCCTTGAGGTTTTTTGTGGTTATTCTATCCACCATTATCTAGTACTCGTCATAGGATTTTTTTTCCGTAACTTAGTTTTTGTTTCATAGCCAAATTAATAACTAATTTTTTGCCGAAAAATCACTATTTATTTTAAAACGTCCGCCATTTTGTCATAAATCGATATTTTCAAAATCGACTATGATAAGTACTAGATCATAGTATCTAATTTAATAATCTTTTTGGTTTTTTTTTCAGACGTTTTTTGACGAAACGCCAGTGGGTACCATCTACGCAGATTTTTTTACGACGCTCCAAGGATCATAAAATATCCTCGTATATTTTTGATATTTTTAAATAAAGAAAATTAAACATATTTTTGAATGTATATACTTTCAGATAATAAAAACCCCAATCCGAAATTTCAAATAGCTTTCCTTGAAAAAATTCACAAAAATGACCTTTTTTCCGGCTCCTAGGCGTATATCTCCCCTCAACGTTACACACTGTGTCCACTAAAATAGGTGTGACTTCGTCAATTTTCGGAATTTCAGGGTCCGAATGGTCTTCAAATATTTTTGAAAGTGCACAGTATAACAATATGCAACGACGATTTTTTTCCAGAGAGGGATATCCCCTTAACGAAAAGTACATATCGTATGCGCGATAAAATCCCGTGTCACGAGCTCCCAGATTTGATTCGAAACGTCCCATGGATATTTATTCCTCGGGAAAGATCGTTCGGATCGCCCGAGTGGTATTTTTCGTGTCTCGTCGTTTATAATCGTTCGTTGCTTGTCTGTATTTTGATGCATAATGGTATCGGACGAGCTGCGCGCGGAGAGAGTGAAAAATTTGAATTTCGATGGGCTCAAGGGTCGTGTACGATTGTCGAAGACGTAAGGCAAACCGCACATGGCTGTATGTATTGTGCATATATATATATATATATATATATATATATATATATATATATATATATATGCACTACGAAGCGCTCCTCATTATTCAACTATGCATGAGTCTTCTCGCTTTTCATTGCATATTTGCTCTCTTAGGGCTCCCCGAACTATCTCGCTTCCTTTATACCTCATATAACTATATGTGCATAGCATTTTGCCACGCTGATGCGAAGATATGTATACTCTTGTACGAGACGTCGGAGGGCGAGAGAGACGGACGAAAAGAGATACGCTTGTCATGACGTCATTGCGAGCTTCTTGGCATAGGTTGGGAAAAATTTTCCGATTTTACGCAAGGAAAATTACGTCATTAGAAATCGAAACTGAAAATTCTTGTGTTCACTCGGTCATGAGTAGAAAAAAATGTTTAATAAACTTTTTTGTGGATAATAATCCTTAAAAAAATTGCCAGGGTAAGGTTTCGAACCATCCCCCCCCCACCCGCCCATCGAGCTGGAATTTTGCACAAACATTCCTTTTAATATTTCAAGACAACCCCTAAAGGGATTTTTGGCGGCGCGCAATAGGTTTTGGCTTTGAGTTTGGTCGGGTCTTTTTGTTTGGACAAAACGGTGAGTGCGATAACATGTATAGGTATGGACGGAAACGTAGTAGATATAGATATAGTCGGCGCGCGTTAAAAAAAAACTTAAGAGATCATCACGAAAATAGCCGATTTTCGCGATTTTTTTTAGGTGATTTGGATAAGCTAATCGGTCTAATTTCTTTTTACAAATTGAAGTACCGATGAAGAATATAAAATGATTTTTTTTAATTTCTTCATTTATTGTTTAATATTGTTTTTATTTGCGGAAAATTGCGTGGAAAAATGGTGGCCCATGGTGGCCAGGATTGCGGCTGCAAATTTTATATGGAACACAGATTTCAACATTATTATTAATCTGTAGGGAAGCCGCTATGTTGCTGTGGAGGTTTTTTTAGTGAAATTTGAAAAAATGGCGGTGGTTTGAACAAAAAGTATCAAATTTAGCCTCTTTTTCAACATTTTTTCGTAAAAAAAATAGGAAAATTAAAAAAAGCTTCCATAGAAATATAAAGAATGCGGGAAGAATGTTCTGCTAACATTTTAAATGGATAGCTTGAAAACTTTTTCTTTGCGAGTGGCCACCGTTTTGAAAAACACCATTCCGAGAAAAACGCGTTTAAGGTCTTATATAAGAAAGGCTGTAGCGACCGAAATAATTCGAATTTCGGTCTAAATATTGTACAGAACGTTTACAACCGTGTATACTATTGGATAATGCAACAAGCAAAAAAATCGATTTTTTGAAAATTTTACACTCTGATGATTGTTTAAAAATTCAATATCCTGAAAACTATTGCGAGTCGCCAAAAACCCTTTAGGGGTTGTCTCAAAATATTGAAAATGAGTTTGTGCAAAATTTCAGGTCGATCGGAGGGGGAGGAGCCTTTCGGAACCTTATCCAATCGCCATAAAAAACGTAGTGTATTTGGCTTTTTGTTATTACTACCCACAAAAATTCCCCATATTGATGGGGAATTTATTAAAAATAAATTTTTAATAAATTTTAATTTTCAATTAATTTCAATGATTATATTTTTTATTTAGGGCTTTTCTGTTTTTGCGTATTTTTTTTACAGGTTTCTGTGTTCAAATGTGATACTAATATAATATAGAATTATTATTGTGATTGTATTATCGACGCTTGACGAGAAACGTTCAACGATTTGACAGTGGTAAATTTAGAACAACGCTGCAAACTATCCGGATTGGCCGGGAGGTCAATCACCGAGTCAGCCCATGCAGAAACAATGTTGAATATTTTGACTCCTCATTGCTGGGTGAATTAACATTGAAAGAGCGTCGGAACAGCGAGTTACGATTGCTGACCATGTCGAGGGAAAAAAAACCTCACCCACTAAGCCTGCAAAGTAGTTCAGCTAATATTCCAAACGAAAACAAAAAAAAATAAAAACTGTCGCAGAAAGAGAGGATTGCCGAAATAATCATTTGGAAACGATATTATGAGGACAGTAATGGGAAAAAGTTTGGGGTAGAAAATTCAGGACTGCTTACGGGTAAATGTGTATTTAAATAATAAAATGAATTAAATAAATAATAAGCTGAATTAAGTAAGTAATGAAAGTAATTTAACAAAAAATAAATACAATCAAATGAAAAATGTGCGCATAAATTAGTTTCCATATTTTTTAATTCAATTCACGATATTTTTGAATCAATTTTATTAAACGATCTCTTTGCATTCAATTTTTGATTAGCTTTGTTGTAATTTTTTTTTATTTAATCAAATTTTTTAATCTCTACATCTCCGACTATCGTTTAACCAAAATCGAGTAAAATATTCTCGAATTAATCATTATCGGTAATACGATATTAAAAAAAAGCTAACGCTTACTGTGAGTTTCATAATCTGACAGATAAAATGACCATCGTTTCGGTAGATAGTAGATAATAGAGATTGTTTTGGTGCAAGCTGTTTTTACATTCAACACGAGCGTGACCAGGACAGACTCGGCTGACACATTTCATCCAGTGAGCCTATCTAGTTTACTTCCATTGAAAGAACATAAATCATCATAGGGAGACGGTAAAGATATCTCAAAGACGAGATGGACCAGCCCTCGTTCAAACACGGTGTCAGATTATTTGCCACATTTCAAGATTACTCGTATATCATTGAGGATTATTTCCAGGCCAGAAGATTATTTTCTATGTACGACCGAGAAGAGGAAGCCCGGGTCCAGTGCGGGCAAGAGGGGCTGGAAAAGGAGCGCTGTTCTGGGATGCTCGAAATGTAAAATAGACCTAGGAGAAGAGCAGCGGGACATTTTTCCGAAAGGCTTAAGGGGGGAGATACCTTTATTCGAGGAAAAAGTTGCCGATTTTCATGATGTTTTTTCTAAATGCAACATTTCTTCGCCATTTTTTAGACTTAGGGTATGTGTTATTACTACTTTTGGCTTATACATGGTATTTTTTATTTTGGTTAATTTTTGAAAATGCCACCGGTATGGCACGGTCTTTTAAGCTGCATTTTCAAAACAGGCGTGACGTATAGTTAAAAAACTAATCGACAGATTCTGATAAAATTCGGTATAAATCTTTCCAACCTTATTGTCTGAACCACGACCGTAAATGTTTTTGAAAATAAAAAAAAGTATTTTCTGATAGCAAAATGTAGCTATTTTTTCGAAAAATTCAATATTTTTGTTTCAAAGCGTACAATTTTATCGATTTTCAAAATTTCTCACTTTTTCTTGGTTCATATTCTGCGTATGAGGGTTAATGGAAGAAAATCTTCGTTGGATATTTTTCACATGAATCCCGCCGACGCTAGGTGTCACGCCGTCTGACAACATTCGCCGCAAGCCGTTTAAAAGACGGTGCTATACCTACGCCATTTTTAATGATTATGAAATTTTCAAAAAATCCATTTTTCTAACATTTTATTATCTAATAGTACAATATGTCTAGAATATTCTCCCAAAGTTTTAAGTCATTCGGAGTTAAAGTCTAAGAGAGAGACAGAGAGAGAGAGAGCCTTTGGGAATTCCCCCCGTTGGGAAAGACCGGCCGGGAGCGACGCAGGTATATCGCTCATTTTTCTCAAAACACTATTTTTGAAGTCGGTGGACACGATTACTCAAAAACTAGTGCACCGATCTTTTTGAAATTTTGCACACTTCTTCAAAATAACATTGACCAGTGATTGGACGAAGGTTTTTTTCACAACTAATATTACAAGGCTGTACGCAGTGTAACTTGTACCAAAAATTGAACTATTTCGCATACAACTCTGCCAAAAATTCAAATTCCAATTTTTTTAAATCCTCTGTTCAATCACGAGCTATACTTATCTACTAATAGAAAAAAAATGGCTTTTTCATTTCAGATGAAGCTATCATGAGTTATCCTGACCACCACGAGGACACTTTTTTTTGAGGGTTCGCCGGAAACCGGGTGCCACCGGCTGAATTTCCCAAATTTTTGGATGAATTTTTTTTTCAATGTTGTTGAAATGTTGCTTTTTTACGTGCTAAATATTCTGAATAAAATAATTTACATATTATATTAAGGCGTTACCCCCACTTGTAGCGCAAAAAAGGCCTTTTTCATGAATTTTTTAAAAGAAAAGTACAAAACTTTTTTAATCGATCAATATACCATCTTAAAGAACACATCTTGAAAAACTTTCAGTAATTTTTTTATCGAAAAATATTACATTGTTTAGTGGCAAATGGCCGTCAATGAAATAATGTTTTTATATACACGGTTTGCGGTGACCAACATTGCGGCGAAGTGGATCATCTGAAGAAAAAAATGCGAATGGATTTAGTCAAATATAAGTATAAACTAGTCTTTAATCGAAGGATTTTAAAAAATATTCATTTTTCACAAAATGGCGGACAGTCAAAGTTAATGGTTCGATTTTAACGAAAAAAAAACGGTCGTTTTTTGGCTATAAAAAGGCCATTTTTTTCGAAAAAAAAAAATCGAACGATTAAAGACTACATTTTTATGTATTAAATAAGCCTGCAAAATTTCAAGAAGTTTCCTATCTTTCAACGCTCATATCTCAGTCAATTTTGTTCGGATCGACTTGAAATTTTCAGAACATATTCTCAGATACTTATACTTCAAAAAAATGCAATAACAAAAAGATCGATTTTTTCAAAATCGCAAGTGGGGGTAACCCCTTAAACGAAAAATAGTGAAAATATGCTTTTTGGCATCCAAACCCACGTAACCCCTTAATGAAATGAATACCATGTAACAGCAAAGAGTAGTAATAAAATATACCTTGAGTCTAAAAAATGGTGAAGAAATCTATCCGTTGAAAAAAATCACGAAAATTAGCAATTTTTTTCTCGTCTTAAGATATCTCCGCCTTTAAAGAAGAATCAACTCCTTTCCAGAGGTGCAATTGAAGTGGAAGATCAGTTTTTTTGTGTTAAAATACATACCTTCTCACTGTTTTGTAAATTTGGTTTCGAACGTCTGCCGTTACTGTTGATGTGCTTCCAACAATCACTTATCCAGGATTTTTGCTTGTTTTGTCAGCAAGGATAAAACAAACGGAAAGGGGGGGCATACAGACCGCTCCCATGTTTAAGAATTGTATTACGTGGACTCCGAGGGGTTGAATAACAAAAGTGAGAGAAAATGCCCACATACACACGTGTACTCTATATGTGTTTATAAAAAACGAGTATGGATGTTCAAAAAAGGATCGACGGATATATATGTATGTATATGGGTGGCCAAAATATTAGCCACTTGGGATTGCCGTCAGTAAGGAATTATCGTTCTCGTTATTAAGGCCTCAGGCCATAGTAACGGGTAGAAAAAAATTATGTGCGAATTTAACAATTTTTTTTCGTATGAAAAAGTGATTTACTCATAAAACTAATTACACATCTATTTAGTATGAATATCAAGCTGTTCGACAATATATTTTTTTTCGATGTACAAAATGGCCGACTACTCGAAACTTTTCTAAACAGCTTTTTTCCAATTGGCGTGACGAATAACTTCAACAATTTTCACTCGATTTACTTCAAAATTTCAAAGTTATGTTCCTAATTGCATTTCGCAGAGAAATACGTACCGAATTTCGAATTAATCGAAAACTTTTCATTTTATGAGCAGTTTATGAACAGTAATAACGAAATTTTTCACTGAAAATTCATTTCTTAAGTTCAAATACCTACAACTTTTGATTAAAACAATATTTTTTCAATTCCGTACGCACTTCTCTAGGTATTCCAATGTAGATCGACGAGAATTTTTGTTTTTTGTTCTAGGTAAAAAATTGTGGATGCTAAATGTCACGTCGCGGAGCGCCCAGAAAAAAAAAGATCACAAAAGAAAATATTAGTAGTCGGCCAGTTTGTACATCGAAAAAAAAACATATATTTTCTAACAGCTTGATATTCATACTAAATAGATGTGTAATTCATTTTATGAGTGAATCACTTTTTCATACGAAAAAAATTGTTAAATTCGCTCATGATTTCATATCCGTTACTGTGGCCTAAGGCCTTAAGGGGTCTGCATAAGCTTGGAGTTTCAAAAATACGATTTTTGCATGCTTTTATAGTCTTAACTTTAATTTGCAACGAAGATTTTTTTTTAATTCCATAAATTGACCGCGCTATGGCGATTTTTGTGAGGGGTCCGATCGCCCACTGCGCTACGGCGAGCCGCCCCGCTGCGATTGACCCTTTTTTCTTTTGCGTTTTTCCCCAAACTATGTTCTTTGAAACGGTGCAAGTCGTATCTCAAAATCTCTTCGTCCGGTTCTCTTTGAGGGAGGACACCACTGTGACGGCCCGAAAAAGGTCGTTTTACCGATTTTTTTGCTATTAAATTGTTTATTTGGGGTTTGGATAAAAAAGTATATTATTGAGCATACATTGAACTTATTTCGTGAAAATGATTATTTTTGAAAATTAGAAATTATCAACTCATTGAGGTATATAATAAAGCCTCTGTATAAAAAATGTGGCCCAATTGCCGGATCGATAACTTGACAATGTTTGGTATGAAAAATAAAAATAAGAAAGTTTTATAATCTATAGAAACGTAGTTATCGTTGTACGTGAGAGGTTTAAAGAAAATCTCAAAATAGTGAGTGGTAAAAAAAAGTATAATTTTGGCGAAATTTTGACTTATATTCGCAGACTTAAAAAATAGTAAATTGAAAAAAAAACGGCTATGGACGATATCTACTCCAATTAGGAAATTTTTGGTTTCTTTTTTCAATTGAAAATTCAGACAATTATAGCTGGAGTTATGATTCCGGCCAAGTCGAGAAAAATCGTTTCGAGAAAAACGCGATTAAGGCGTTACCCCCACTTGTAGCGCAAAAAAGGCCTTTTTCATGAATTTTTTTAAAGAAAACTACAAAACTTTTTTAATCGATCAATATACCATCTTAAAGAACACATCTTGAAGAACTTTCAGTAATTTTTTTATTGAAAAATATTACATTGTTTAGTGGCAAATGGCCGTCAATGAAATAATGTTTTTATATACACGGTTTGCGGTGACCAACATTGCGGCGAAGTGGATCATCTGAAAAAAAATGCGGATGGATTTAGTCAAATATAAGTATAAACTAGTCTTTAATCGAAGGATTTTAAAAAATATTCATTTTTCACAAAATGGCGGACAGTCAAAGTTAATGGTTCGATTTTAACGAAAAAAACGGCCGTTTTTTTGCTATAAAACGGCCATTTTTTTCGAAAAAAAAATCGAACGCTTAAAGACTACATTTTTATGTATTAAATAAGCCTGCAAAATTTCAAGAAGATCGGTTCATTAGTGTTCGAGTAATCTTGGTCACCGACTTCAGAAATGCCATTTTGAGAAAAACGCGTTTAAAGTTTCTCTTTCAACGCTCTTTCAACGCGGATTCTTCTCTTTCAACGCTCATATCTCAGTCAATTTTGTTCGGATCGACTTGAAATTTTCAGGACATATTCTCAGATACTTATACTTAAAAAAAATGCAATAAAAAAAATCGTTTTTTTTTTCAAAATCGCAAGTGGGGGTAACCCCTTAAATGTTTCAGTATACGTAATTGTTGCGCTTCCTGCTCTCACTAAATCGTCCGTAACTTGGTCAATTTTCAATATTTTAACTTGAACATTTCTTCACATATTCTTAAATATGTATATTTTGAGAAAGGGCAACAAAAAAAATCGCTTATTCCCCGTCAGTGATGTCCCGCAGTAAATTCAGGAAGAGCACAGTTTATAATATTTTCTATCGTACGAGTGGATGATTTTTTGATATGTATATCGATTCGTTAGCAACGAACGATTAAAGTTGTTTTGCCAAACGAAAATCAAATTTTCGTTTCCCTGCTGGCCATTTTCGTAATTTTAAAAATTTCAAGATGTATTCGGCCATACGAGAGTTTTATTATTATACTGAAAGTAAATTTATCAATTTTCCAATTAACCTACAGCAACGGCGGCACTTCGTTCAAATAATAATACCTTCAATGTTTATCAATATTGTTCAATAAAAGAAACTCGAACTTGACAAGGCTGTGTATTGTGTGTAAAATTCCGATCTCGTCGTTCCGATACTCTCATAAAAAAAAGATTGAAAATCTTAGGTCCCTTTTCGATGTGCCACAAGCTTAGGCAGGCCTATCAAAGAGGTTAGAGGGTTAGCCATAGTCCAAGATGTAAAGAAAATAAAAATACATGTTATTGTCTAGACCATGCTGAGTCTCTACAAATTTTCTGAATTTTTTTCACCATAAAACACCAGAGATAAAAAATAGTTTAATGTATGTGATTTTACGTGCGGTTAGATGGGCAAGACATTCACACTACGGTTGATGTAATTTTTTTTCCGGCTATTTAGCACCAAGATAAATCATATTTAACAACGGGATAACGCAAAGTAAACCTTTTCAAACATTTAGAAAAAAAAACCCATCTTGCCCATCGTGAACCATATACATTCAATATTGAACCATCAAGGGGTGATAAAAAATCACGAATCTTGGCTGGCGAATGAAGAACATTGCTGCCAACCTCAATGTCCGCGAAGTTGCCGTATTTCGGCAACACTTAATAGTAATGAATGGTAATAATAAATAATACCGTGACATATATATAAATGGACATCATTATAAATGACTCAGAATTTAATTCCAACTTCTATAAAACATTCACTGGCTTAGTTTTTTTTTCATAATAAGTTGGTAGTAACACAACATTTTTTCTTATTCACGTAATAAAAATATAAACATGCATTATTTTGCTCTTTAACCCTTCGACTGCACACTTCCGCCGCGAACCTTTGACTGCATGTGGGGCCGATCGGACCCCAGACGTTTTTCAGATAATTGTAATTCGGTAAATATGCATTTTTTTTGTAGAGTCCTTTTTTGTAGTCGATAATCCTTATTTAGTAGCTCAATTTTGTTTTCCCAAGAAAAACAAACTCAGAGCCCAAACATTCGTTTAAAGTGGGAGATGCATTTAAAAATACTTACTTGCACGAAAAAGATCACGGGGTCAAAACGACCCAGTGTGCAGTTGAAGGCTTAATTATGTATTTTATAAAAAATGACCATCTACAGAATAAATCTTTACCTCCTATGCATTTTTTCAGGTTCATTGAATTTTTTTTTCATAAACCGTCATTTGATTCAACTGCACTCCTTTAACTTCTTTTCGGCAAACGAAAAACCTGCAAATTAAGGGACTATACCAGTGTGAACGCTGAAAATTTGGGTGTTTTCCGGGAATTTTTTGGAAGAGAAGTACTCAATCAAATGTTTCGGAAAATTAAGAATATATTTGGCTATATTTGACCTATATTACATAATTTGTTCATAGAAAAATATTGAGTTCCAAGCGATTTATGCGCTGCCTTCGGAGGCGCCAAAAAAAAAGTTCCTCCACTGCTGACATGATTCCGGCCGATTGAGTAGCTGAAACCGAAAAAGGAAAAATGTTCGTTAAGCTGGAAGGCATTTCCTGTACAATGACGTAGGATTTGCGAAAAATATCAAAATCTAACAAAATGGCGTAGTTAAAAAAACGTCTGTTTTGTTGCCTATAAAATGGTCGTTTTTTTTCAATGCGAAATCGTCAATTTTCATCCAATCGAAAATATCGTACGTCATTGTAGAGTAAATATATTCAAGAGTACCCAGTTCAAATTTCAAGTAAATCGGATAATTGCTCTTTGAGTTACAATGTCAGCAAATTTGAAAAATCTTATTTCGAGAAAAACGCGTTTAAAGATTTAACTATCGATTTTTGCAAGATAAAATGATATAAATGATAATGATATTCTTGAAAGTATGAACTGTCGAAAAAGGCAAAAAAAACGATTTTTTGAAAGTGTCACAATGGTACTGCCCCTTAAAGTACAACTTAGCGAACCCTTTTTTTCACTATAGAAATATATAAAGATCTATAATTTCACGGCAGGATTTTAACGCTGCCGACATTTTTTTACTAATGTAAATATCATTTCCTCCCTTTTGCACTTCAACCCCTTCGCGACCCTGCGACGTAACCCTTCCATATGTGCAACATATCCATACACACGTATTGTGCGAATTAGAAAAGATTTTTTAACGAACCGGCGAGTAGTAAAGATAGGCGTTACGTGAGCTGTCTGTTACATAAAGTGTCTTCGAAGCTGTCGGCGTTGTCGACATCTTCGGAGCAAGCGGTTGCAACATACAGAAAGGATCGAAGGGCGTCGGGAGATAACCCCCGCGCGACTCGCGACTCGCAGTTAGCAACACGATCGGTCCGCCGTGCGTCTGCTACGAGGGGGTGATAACAAGGATACTTATCCAAATGTATAAACAATTTCGTATGTACTATCGTAAACGGACGTCAGGATTTATGCGGCTCGTGCTATGTGGAACTCGGATACGTGTAATTATGTATCAAGTATGTGTATATATATTTCTATATCTGTATAACGTATAGCAGAAAAAAAAACGAGACGCGACCGATTTATCTCGGGTTATCGTTAATGGAGCCCGAGGGGGGAGCGGGCTTGGGGAGGGAAAGAGAAAGAGAGAGAGAGAGAGAGAAATTTGCATAGGCAACGATCAGCTATACTGGAATTCTCCATCTGATTTCGAAAATATAAAAATCGACGCGTTAGTTTACCAAAGGATATTCAACATTTCATCCAATCGCAATATTGAATTAAAACTCTATTACTTTGGAAGACTTTCCGAATTAATTTGTACCTCATTGAACACCATTTTGCAAGTTTATAAATATTTTTGACCAGTGCTAAAAAAGAATAATATTCAAAATAAATAAATAATCAAGAACAATAATAAAAATAATAAAACTCAATTACGTTCGGAGCGTTTGTGACCTAATCTGCGCCTTATTGAACAAAAATATTCTGCAAGTGTGTAAATGATTTTGAACGATGTTCAAAGATAATAAAAATATTCAATATAAATATAGAATAAAAGATAATAATCAAAATAATGAGATTCAATTAGTTTCGACGAGGTTGCGAATTATTCGGCGGCTCATTGAACATCAGTATTCTGCAATTATGTAAATATTTTTTAACAGTGTTTAAAGAGTACGTAGATAAACGTAAAGAAACTATTTAAAAACAAGCTTTCATTTAAAAGGTACTGTATTGAAAAGTAAAAAATAATGTTCAGTAAAATTTAAAATCTAAACAGTATAACTGCAAACAAGTCCCTTCCTTGGTCACGCATCATAGGTGCAAGTACTTAAAAGGTACATAAACGTAGATATTTAAAAAATATGAAATATCAATTTCAAAAGCTTGAGGCTTTTTTTCAGAAATTTGAAAGTAGTATTAGTACTTAAGGCGTTTAACGCCTCAAGCTTTCAAAATTTATATTTCATTTTTTGAAAATATCTACGTTTATGTCCCTTTTAAGTACTTGCACCTATGAGTGACCAAAGAAGGGACTTTTTTGTAGTAATACTGTTTTGATTTCCAATTTTACTGAACATTATTTTTTACTTTTTAGTCCATTACCTTTTAAATGAATGCTCGTTTTTTTTAAAGTTTTTACTTTTATTTTATTTGATACGTTTTAGTAATAGAATTTGTTTATTTATTTGCCATGTCAGACCCCCATGCCATTTAGGCATCGGCGTAATCAAAAACTTTGCGTTAGGTTATAAAGGTTTCACGAGAAACTTTATTATAGTGTGATTATAAATTGTCCTCGAGTGAACAAAGCTAATAAGCCCAAACTCGATTGTCCTACGATTTGCCATTAGGAAATTTCAGTTCCCACCTCCCACAGCCATTATCAGACTCTCGTTATCATGTGTAATGAAAAGTGCTCATGATAACAAAACAAATGAGCACAAACTCGACCGTCCTGGTATATGCCATAAAGAAGTTGCATTGTCCGCCTCCCACCGCCATCATCAGACCAGCTCCATGGTACCCTATTGTCGCATTGTCACCGGAGTTACATAGCTATGCCAAATTTGAGCTCAATCGGATGCCAGCAAGTGCTTGAAAAATGGACTATAAATTTTGAGCCGGAAAGACAGACATACGAACGAAGCAAGGTAACCCTTAATAGTCACACTGGGTCCACGGGAGCCAAACAAATTATTTTCATGCCGTATAACTTTTAATTCCAATAAAACACATTTTTTTTATGCGTAAGCGTTTAATTCTTTCCTTCTAAATCGCACCTGCGTTGGATGAAATAAATATACTTTTTGAAAAGTCCACAGAAACCGCTATGTCTATTTCAAAGTACATTGTTTCCAGATTATAAAACCTTTTTTAAATTTTTTTTCTCAATAATTACAAGAGTTACAGCAATTTTTGTAAAAAAAAGTCATTTTTCACGTTTTTTTTGCATAATTTTCTTTGCATATTTAAAATTTAATTTTTTATTTCTAACCAATATCCTTGTATTAAACCAGGCTCAAATTATACCTCACTATTTTTTTCATATCGCTCAATGCATTATTTCAATATTTATAACAACTTAAGGGGTTACCCCCACTTGCGATTTTGAAAAAATCGATTTTTTTTATTGCATTTTTTCGAAGTATAAGTATCTGAGAATATGTCCTGAAAGTTTCAAGTCGATTATAGCCAAAAAACGGCCGTTTTTTTCGTTAAAATCGAACCATTAACTTTGACTGTCCGCTATTTTGTGAAAAATGAATATTTTTTAAAATCCTTCGATTAAAGACTAGTTTATACTTATATTTGACTAAATCCATCCGCATTTTTTTCTTCAGATGATCCACTTCGCCGCAATGTTGGTCACCGCAAACCGTGTATATAAAAACATTATTTCATTGACGGCCATTTGCCACTAAACAATGTAATATTTTTCAATAAAAAAAATTACTGAAAGTTCTTCAAGATGTGTTCTTTAAGATAGTATATTGATCGATTAAAAAAGTTTTGTAGTTTTCTTTTAAAAAATTCATGAAAAAGGCCTTTTTTTGCGCTACAAGTGGGGGTAACGCCTTAAAAACGCTCGGGTCCCATGGACCCAGTATGACTATAACGTGATTCTAGCTAAGTGTGACTACTAAGGGTTGAATAAAAGCTTGTCAAAATAATAAAAATAAATAAATGATAAAGAACCATAATGAAAATAATAAAAATCAATTACTTTCGAAGAGTTTGCGAATTAATCTGCCGCTTACGAAACAAGAATATTCCTCAAGTGTGTAAATATTTTGAAACAGTGTTAAAAAAATGATAAAAATATTCTCAATCAAAAAATAATAAAGAACAACTATAGAAATAGTAAAACTCAATTACTTTCGAAGAGTTTGCGAATGAATCTACGGCTTATTGATCAAGAATATTCTGCAAGTGTGTCAATATTTTCGAACAGTGTCAAAAAATAATAAAAATATTCAATATAAACGAAAAATAACCTAGAATCATAAAAAAATTATGAATATTCAATATTAAAAAACATTAATAATACGATGGGGGTTGTTTTTTAATTGAGAACAGCAATATCTATTCACCAATGTACGAGGGAAATTGTATCGAAGCGAAGCGGGAAAAAAATTATGGTTGAAACGTACGAGCTTCGGATATATTCGAATGCGCTTCGATTATAGCGGGAAATGGCGCATTCGATTGTAGCGCTGCCGCCGGGTCATCGCATCCGCTGACGTCATCATGCCCCGATGACCCCACCGAACCGAGTGCCCCATTAGCATATAGGATTTCTAAGCGCGAAAAATGTATGCATCCTCGCGTAACGTCGATCCGCGTGTATACACAGGGTGATTCACAACTATTATCGTTGCCTTGGTCAGCATTCAAGGTGTGTCGTTGCGACCAAAACGCTTTTTTTCTTCTAAATAACGTGCGACAAAAATTGGCCGAGATATTCGAGTTCAAAGTATTGAAAAAAAAAATTAGATCGCGTTCAAAGTAAAAAAAAAACAATTTGAGATATTCGCGTTCAAAGTAAAAAATAAAAGACAAAGAAAAAATAGAATTCTTTTGTTCCTTCAAGTATTCAATGATAAACGAAAATTATCGAATCGTATTATCGATTTGCAAAGCGAGTCTCGGTGTCCATTATTGTTGAGCGGGAAAAACAAATTTCGGAAAAAAAATGCACTCCTCTTGAACGTTGATTCGAACCCACGGTGCACGTTCTGCGCGTGAACAACTACTGGGACATTGTTTAGTACTTGGACTTTGAACTCAAATATCTCGGTCGATTTTTATTGCACGATATTTATGAGAAAAGCATTTTACCCGCAATGACACATCCTATGTGCTCAAAAAGGGAGCCCTAATAGTAGTTGTGAATCACCCTGTATATGTATACAGTACCGGTCAAAGGTTTTGGATCACTGTGAATAATTGCGGAATTTTCTATCACTTTGGATACTTGCAAAATTATATTAGAATAATATAAATCATTTTATTGCTTATTTTACGAAGATACTATATAGCTCTATAAAATAAATTATTATATTCTAATGTAAATTTTTAATGACCCAAAATGATAGGAAACTGCAATTATCTGAAGTGATAGGAAAATTTGCAATTATTCAAAGTGATCGAAAACTTTTGAATGGTACTATATATATATATATATATATATATATATATATATATATATATATATATATATATATATATATATATATATATATATATACAAAAGGATACAAAAGGTCATTTTGAAGACATTGGACTTCGAGGACTGTCCTCAAATGTATGTATTCGGTATTGCAGGTCACCTCGCCAACTATTTTCGTCGCCATCGTTGATTATAGTTTTCCATAGTGAAAAACCTCACGCCTGGTGTGAAAAAACACCTAATTTTTTCAATTTTTTCCCCTTACCCTTTACCTTTCTGCGACTGCAAAAAACCAAAAAATTCACTCTGCCCGTTTTTTAAATTCTGGAAAAATTTAGACACGTTTTAGACCTGTTTTGGGCATCTTTCTCCAAAGCTCAACTTGTGCTTCCGATATTTACTGTTGTTTTCGTTGTTGGGAAATTTCGATTTTGAGGATGATTATTCGACAGTTTGGAAGTCAGAAGATTACTATTTCGGTCTTGCAAGTAAAAAAAACTTCCATAATATGGTTTCAGATGAACTTTAATTCGAGTGGTATATGTATGAGGAGACCGGAAAAGTACTCTGCCGGCTTCCAAACTGTCGACTAATCATCCCCAAAATCGAAATTTCACAACAAAAAAATAGTAATTATCGGAAGCACAAGTTGGGCTTTGTTAAAAAAAAATACATAGAACAGGTGTAAAACGTATCTGAATTTGTTCAGCATTTTAAGGGGTTAGGCTACTGTGAAAATGACGAACGCTCGTTCGTCGCTCGAGGTAACTCAAAATGAAGACGAAGGTCCAACATATGGTCCGGGAATCACAGCTTGACGGTAAACTTATGATTACAACGACAGAACCGCTTGTAAAATTTTTAACGCGTTTTTCTCAAAACTAAGTTTTCAAAACGGTGTACACGACATCTCGACATCTTACTAACCGTTTGACTTGAAAAATTTGGTACACTTTTTCAGTGCAGTAGTAGTTTAGCCTTGACGGACGTTTTTCTTCTTAACATTTTTTTTTCAATAGTTATTCATAATAATGATTCCATTTTTCCTCGAAAAATCGAAAAAGACATTCAAGATTTTTTTGTTTGTTAATTTAAAGACGACAGCAGAAAAGCTCAGTCAAGTATTATCCAATATTATCTATTTTAAGAAAAAAAAACTCGTTTTTTGTTTCAGATCAAGCGGGTGGCCAAAATCAAGTACACCGTTAAGCTCCTCGCGTTCAAAGGTCGTTCACGAGATTGTTTATCAAATTGTGAACTTCATTGATTGTTAATATTTTTAATGAAATTCAGTACACTACTTTGTTGATGTACATACAAGTACTTGTCCAAACGATTTTTCAATCATTTTACTTATTTCTTTAAAATATTATTTTTATTAACTTTGGTTTTCGGGTCGTCACAGTAACCTAACCCCTTAAAAGAGGCCCGAGCAGACTTTTCGATTTATTGCAGCCGCAGGATGCCAAGGTATGGAGGAAGAAATTCGAAAAAATCAGGTGTTTTTTGGACACCAGGTATGAGGTTTTTCATTATGGAAATTTATAATCAGCGATTGTGAGGGAAATAGTTGTCTGTGTTGAGCTGGAATACTATATATATATATATATATATATATATATATATATATATATATATTGAGGTGACAATGTTGATCTCCATTTTTTGTTCCTTTTTCTCACCATCCAATTGTCATCTTTAGAGAAAAAAAATATCGCAAAAGTTGTAGCCGGCCAATGAATATTTAGTGGCCGCTCAAGAGGGGGCCGGGTTGAAATTCCGAACGTTGAATGCTCCGACGGTTTAAAACTCCGAATTTTAATATTCCGAAATTCAAAACGGGGCCGCGTTGAAATTCCGAACTTTAAATGATCAAAACGCTCAAAACTCCGAAAAAATACTACCCCGAAAGATCAAAACTTGGAAAGAATTTTACACGAAAGACCGAAACTCCGAAAATCTGAACACCGTCATGATAATTCGGCTATGGAAGTTTTAAAAGTTTCAAAATATTCAATAAATCGACGAATTATTTCAAGATTTTTTTACATTAAGAAGTGATTTTGCGTCAATTTTGAAATTTGTCTAGACAATGTTTTACGTTCTACATCATTTACAGTCAACTGTGTAGACTTTCGCTGGCATGATCTTGACATGGGGGCCGAGTTGAAATTCCGAACTTTGAATGCGCCGACGGTTTGAAATTCCGAATTTTAATGTTCCGAAATTACAAGGTTCGTCAAGATCATGCCAGCGAAAGTCTACACAGTTGACTGTAAATGATGCAGAACGTATAACATTGTCTAGACGAATTTCAAAATTAACATCAAATCACATCTTAATAAATAAAAAAATCTTGAAATAATTCGTCGATTTATTGTAAATGTTGAAACTTTTTAAACTTCCATAGGCGAATTATTTTGACGGTGTTCAGATTTTTGAAGTTTTGGCCTTTCGTATAAAATTCTTTCGGACACTGAAAAAGAAATTCGTTCATCCAACCAAAATTCAGTTGGTTTAACAAAATGTATCTTTAAATACGTTCAACTTGATTTTTGATTGGCATAACAAACGTTTTGTTAATCTAACTGATAGTTTTAGTGGTGTGAACTGTAGCTTATTTAGCATGTCTGAGCAACTGTTGAAACAACAAAATTTCGAGACAACAAATTGCATTTTGCACATTTAACGATTCCTTTTTCTCAGTGGAGTTTTGATCTTTCGGGGTAGTATTCTTTTGGAGTTTTGAGCGTTCTGATCATTCAAAGTTCGGAATTTCAACCCGGCCCCCTCAAGAGCTTCGAAATTTACATTTTTCGCAAACTTTGATTTACTTTTCTCACTCATAAATTTGACGCTTTGTAAAATGTTCAATACAATTCATCCTTTTTTTTTAGCAACAGATTTTTTAAATGTACTTCTAAATGTACACTTCCAACCCAAAAATTATAATGTTTGTTCTCATACAGTAATCCTTTAAAACTCATGCCCGTAAACAAAATTATAGGTCGTTTTATTCGTGAAACTGAAATAGCAGATGTTTTCCGCGCATCGTAATGCGTCCCGCAGTTGGTCTCGTTAGTCAAACTGCGGACCAATCGTAGCTGTACTCTGTGACGAACGACGCCATCATACAATAATACATAATAATACACAATGACATATCGTTTAACTGGTGTTTGTTATAAATTATTATAATGAACTATTCAGAAAATGTAACACTTTGCTGTTTATTCTGTTTTTATGCTACAAGGAATTATAGTGCTTGCCGATTTATTTTTTGGCGGAAATTCTGAATTTCGAAAGCCTTTAGCGACCACTAAATTTTCATTGGCCGGCCAAAGCTTTCGCGCGGTTAACTTAAAAAATATGAAGCGTTAAATTCATGAATGAGAAGGGGACGAAAAAAATCGATTTTTTAATGAAAATTTAAATTTTTGGGAGCCAACTTTTTTTTCCTTTAAAGAAAATAATTGGAAGGTTAGAAAAAGGAAAAAAAAATAGAGCTCAAAATTGTGCCACCCTAATATATATATATATATATATATATATATATATATATATATATATATATATATATATATGTATATATACATATATATATGAGGACATTCCTATATGAAACTCTACTATATACTAGATCATACTATACGATATTAGAGTATGATCGAATAAGCCAGGGAGCTCTCGACCATATAGAAGATAATGATAAATCACTGCTTTCCAAACCGCACGATCTTTTTCCACGAGACCGAACGATGTTGGTTTTGCGCGCCTCCGAAAGATGCGATGGCTCGATCCGAACATCGCCACATCGCACTTCCGGTTCTTACAAATCGTACAGACGATTTGGTGGCTTCGGCATTGTAGATTGAAAAAAAAGGTTCAACGTGAAAAGAAGGTATGGAGTTTGCGGCGGGATATTTTTGGAAGGCCATGGAGTTTACCCCTCTATTGAGAATGTTTTTTTCCCTCCTCTTTTTATTTTCCTCGTGAGAGAGGCTCGGGCAGCTGTTTCAAATTGCGAGAAGGCAATGTGCAAACTTAATTCGCAATCTCTCGTTTATTGCCTCGTAAACACGCATAAAATGACTTTTTTTATTCTGGACGAAACGAACAAACGATTGCAGCCTCATATAGGCATATAACCTCAATTTAAAAAAAAATCTATTTCTAGTTACAGTCGGCGCTATGTTAATTTTAAATTTCGCTAGTATCGCATTGAATAAATCTTTATTCTTATCGATTCCATCAGTGACGAAAAAAAATTATTCTCAGCTCTAATCAGCCCTCTGTCAGCCGCGGTTTATTTGCGAATCAAATAATTTCTCAATTCATATCGCTCCTCAATTATACTTGGATTTCGGTCGCAATTTTTTTTTCCGCTCGTGGTATCTCGTGGCCGAAGGAATCGCAAGAATTGCAAAATCACGCGCGGGGACAGTGCCGTATTCATTATTGCGAAGGCGACCCAATTACGTGAGTTATCGTAATGAATTTTTCGCGGATTGCCGCGCCGTGGGGAGGAAG
>OY723391.1:40831819-40892053 GCA_963210295.1 Ophion ellenae | reverse complement strand
CACGGACAATCCTGCAACTGTCGATGGGTCAGATCATGTCCTATACTATATGCTGGAATTTCAGTTTAGTAAAAGCCCACGCTTTTCGAGATAAAAATCATCTGCTTTTGGTTTTTCCCATGCCATTTTCACAAGTAATAACTTTTTTCACCCAGTTAAAAAAATACTCTTGGTTATTTGTTTTATCCAGAAGTCTTCTTTTTAACCTTAAATGTTAAAAAAATTGTATGAACAAGATCTTATGCAGAATTTTTCATACAAACCAATTCGAACATTTGACTTTGATAGCCTCGGGGGAAAAAAAATAGACTACGCATATCGTGCCGATTACTTTGAAAAGCTGCTTAGTTATTGTCGATTCATATCATTTATAGAAATGGCGTGCGGAAAACCAAAAGCAGATGATTTTTTTTTCAAAAAATAGGATAAAGCCCAATATTTCGAAAACCGTGGGACTTTTACTAAACTGAACTTCCAGCATATAGTAGGACATGATCTGATCTATCGACAGTTGCAGGATTATCGATTCATAGCAGGACACCCTGTATGTATGTGTGTGTATATATATATACATATATACATATATACATACATATATATATACATATATACATACATATATATATACATATATACATATATACATACATATATATATACATATATACATATATACATACATATATATATACATATATACATATATACAAACATATATACATACATATATACATATATACATATACACATACATACATACATACACATATATATATATATATATATATATATATATATATGTGTGTTGAGGTATGTAATCGAAGCAACAGCGGCCGATGCGCGGCTGTCGTGTCCACTATGCCCCAAAAATAAACAGTCATACATCTGTCCAATATTTGAATCCTCCGGTGTGGCTTATCTTTCTCTCTTCAATATATAAATAATGAAAAAAATTAATGTCAGCGTCTCTAGACTTCGCTGTTAGCGATTTTCTATTTTTCCTTGATTTTTCCTCTTAATTTTCCCAATTTTTCGGTAAAATAATAAAAAAAATCTTCATCCATATCCACGTCTATATAACTATAAATATATATATATACATATAAATGTCAAATCGTGAAAGCAAGCTATATTTAAAAAAAAGAAACACGTGAAAAAAACATATGAAAATATCCCGCCATAAAAAATTATGACACTTGATTGAAAAGTTTCTCATCAAACATTCTAGACTTCCAAATTCGCTATTACAATTCTTCTGTTGTCGAAGGATTTTTCATTATATTAGAAACTTTATACAGTCTTATAAAATGATTGTTAGTTTTTTGGCGATAAGAATTTCCTTCAATGAACCTTTATAATTAAGAAATTAGCAATATTTAGAGAATAATAATCATAATACGGAAAATTAAGGGGTTAGGCTACTGTGAAAATTTCAAAACTCTCGTTGGTTGCTTGAGGCAACTAAAACTGAAGAGGACGGTCCAACATCTGGTGCAGGAATCGCAGGTTCAAGGTAAACTTATTATTGCAACGATATAACTGCTAGTAAAACTTTAAACGCGTTTTTCGCGAAACTATGTTTTTCAAAACGGTGCTCACGAATTCTTGGCATCTAAAGAACGGATTGACTTGAAATTTGGTATACTTATTCAATGTGATAGTAGTTCAGTCTTGACCGACGTTTTTCTTGTAAACTCCATGTAAAGTATGATGTTTCGAAAATATTCCCGGAAAATTTCAAGTCAATCCGATGAATGGTTTCCGGGATATCCCACAATTAGTGAAGGGGCCATGTCTATTCTCAACGTATAAACGTGGTTGACAAGCGCGCAAACGATAATACCCCGGAAGGCTTCGAAGACAACAACAAATTGATATTTTGGAAGCTTCCACATCGGCAGAAGCTCTATTGTATGGGCCCGGAATTGATAATTCGATGTAAGTAATTTTTCAATTAATATTTCCATACATAAATCAAGTGTAAAATTGGAAAACTCTTTCAGAAATTTTCAAAAATGTATTACTCAAAAACTATGAACTTTAGCAAAATTTTATAAAGAATACTTTCATTTTAAAATTGCCCAAAATGTAGAAAAAAAATAATTCATCCCGAAAAACTTTAATCTTTCGAAAAATTGTTTCAACAATTGGCTATAAACAATTGAATGCTCGACTTTTCGGCCAAAAATTGTGAGATTCGGATTCAGCGGATCAAAATACATAAAAAATGTTTAGCTTCATCCATCGAGCTCAAAATTTTACGAACATATAATACCGTATCCACATCGAAAAACTTTAAACGCGTTTTTCTCAATGGATTTTGAGAAAACTCGATGGATTTTGATGAAATTTGGTGTGCTTATTGATAGCATTAAAAACTAGTCCTTGATCGAAGGATTTTCATTTTTGTTGAAAATTTCGATTTTATTCAACAATAAACGAGCGATTTATTGGTCGAAAATCGCAAGTTATCTGCGGGGAGCCGCCATTTTGTTAATTAAAAAAAAACTTCGATTAAGGACTAGATTTATTATTAAACTAATGATTTTTTGTTGTTTTTTTTATTTTAGATGATCCAGTAAAATTTTATGATGGTCACCGCAAAACACTACATGTCGAAGAGCGATATTTTTCTAAATAATCAATATTTTTCTTTGAAAATTTGTACAAGTCAAGTTGAAATATAACATAAAAAGTCTGTGTAACCACTTTTGTAAAACAAACTGAATTACTATTTTGAAAAAATGATTGAAAATGCTCGTTTTCAAGCCTCTGACTGCATCTCACCCCTTAAAAAGTCGAGCGCTGCAAGCTTTTATTTATAGTCACATATAAGTGACTGCGTAAAAAAAAATTCTACTTCTTAGTACACTGAATAAAAGCTTGTTTTTCTAAAGATTTTTTTACCTATAAATTTATTTCCGGTGTTTTAGTGTGAAATTTTTGTTTTCATTCGTAAAGACTCAGTATAGTCTAGATAACGTATATATATTTAAAAATCTTGTATTGTGGCTAACGCTCTAACCTCCTTAATCAAAGTTAAATACTTTTATAGCATGGCTACGCATAACTATTGAAGGCTTTGCCCTAAGTATGGTTTGATTTTCCGCCACCAGATGTCATACCGCCATACATGTGGCGGTCCTACTAGTTCCACCATCTCACCGCTACGCGGCTACATCGTTCCAGCGTTTGTCCCAAGCAGTCGCAGGGGCATGCGTTCCAATATATAACAACCGTCTTTCCCCTAGATCCTAACACCCCACGCGTCTACCTTTGGAATCTCGACAAGCCGCGGACAACTACGGGAGTAGAGAGCCACCGACTGAATCTCTACAGACAGATCCCAATACGTTGGAGCTCAGAAAACTGAAAACCAACAAACATGAATGAGAAATGAATTTATTCATTAATCAAGTGTTTCTTCGATTTCGGATTCAATCATTACGTACAATCACTTTTTCATAATACTCTAGTCTACAATTCTACCTTACGAGAATCATACGAAGATTCCGTTCCGTCGCAATTTTGTTTTTTTTTTGTTACACGATTATTGTCACCGGTACGTATTGGTCCGTAGTGAACCCGACAGGTGGCACTTCATGTTTGCCGCTGCGGGTTCTTTTCGATCTGAACTGATCAATGGCCTTATCGACGCGAGTACCTAATTACTTTTCGCTGATTCTGCGGCACACTTCCCAATTCGTCACTTTGTTGTCCCATTTTTTAAAACTTCGGGCATCGCCTGTTTGGCTTTGATTTATTTTCAGTCGAATTTTGAGTCGATAAGACTGAGTACTTTTGGTATCTTCATATTTGTGGCGTTCTCTCATGGGAGGTTCACACTAGCAGCGCTTGGATTTTTGAAGAATAATCCTCGCTCAAGGAGTCTCGCGGATTTCTGGTCGTTCAAAGTTGTCGATTTCTTTGCGACCTTGACGGGTGGCTCGGACGAGCTCGATGATAACTTGGAGAAGATGGACATCCCGTCGAAGTCAGTGGATTGGCAATCTATTTCACTGAATTCACCATTGCCGAATTCATTTCCCCTAATCCAATTGTACCAGTTGAAGCAAGTATCGGCTTCGGAGTTCGTCGCATCGGCATCCAAAGACGATCCGACTCCATCGCTCAGGCTCAACGTCTCGAAGGAGTCATCAAGATCGCTCCACAAGTTTTCCTTCTCCGACGACCCACTCGACGCATCGTCCGGCGCGGACGACCTTTGCGATCCGCTCCCAGCTGGCCCCAATGTCAAAGTATGTCTCGCGCACACGCCGAATCGCTTCAATCGCTCGGTCGCTGAGAGACTTTGGGCCCCTTGCGCCAGAGCCAGCGCGTTTTCTAAATCGACTCTGTAGTCGATTTTGCCGTACTTCGTCTGTTGAGATTTTGCAATTGTTAGCCATTTTTTTTCTACATACGTTGGGGAACTCGGGACAAGATGAATACGCGGGATAAGACTAATCATAAGCCCAGCTACTGAACAGTTTGTGCGAGCACAATGCTCTCGTTGGAGTTTGGCGGAGTGGCGGGGAGGCGAATGAGTGTGAAAGTATCAACTGTGGCGGAAGCGGGCGTCTCGAGAGAGAAAGCAATATCGATTTTTTGACATAACGATCTAATTTTTCGTCAACTTTACCATAGTTTCAGTTCATTTGTGTTGCTGTTATTGATTAGAGAGAGGTAGGTAAACACAATGAAAGTACTAATTATTAATATAACAAGAACGGTTTGTCAGAAATTTTCAAGGTTATTGCCGGACTTTTTTTTGTTAAGGAGGCACGGTGATGACCATGCTAGTAAGCTTGGAGTCTACTTCACGCCACAATACCGCCACGTTTTAGATATATGTATATGGCCTATTTTTTCGAGAAATAATTTTTAAGTATTGAATTTCGAGTTTCCTATTATTTTTATAATATGGAAACAACCTTAATAATCTACTACTCGACTTCAGTGGTACGCCATATCGTTGACGTTTAGCATCGTCGCATTTTCGGTGGCTGTCATCGGTTCCACGCGCCCGGCTTATTATTTTTTGTAGCCGGTTAACATGGAGAATGAAAATACTGTGGAAGTTTATCAAAAGAGTAACGGGATTGTACCTGAAGTCCAGTTTAGAGACAAATGTAAATTCTGACGGACAAGAATTAGAAAATGAAAAGATAATATTGCGATTGCAAATAAAAAAACGTCGCGTTGAAGTTAACCTCAATGTCCAATGTCCAATCTGTCCAAAGTCAAAACATATTTCATCGATTGTTATGTTATTTTTCCCTTTCCCAATTTTCACAATATTTGCAGGTATAAAAAGGAACGTTTATTTTATATGACGGTTCTCCCATGCTGAATTTATATGTAGATGCGTTGTATAGGTACATGTCGCCAGAAAAATTGAGATGCCTTTGCTGGACGTAAAAGAACTTCAAGTGTATATCGACGAAAGGCCCTTTATAATCCATTGAAAAATGTACGGCTTCGCACAATCATATTTTTAATTCGCGTTGAAAATATCCGATAGACGAATCAAATTTGCGCGGGTATCCGGCGTTGCCGCACGTCGAGCAAGATGGCTGCTGTTACGTCACGAGAAGTCTCGTTCTCCGAAAACTTCGGTTTTTGCGACTTTATTTCGAAATTTATTGCTTATTTCTGCGGTGAGCTTTCCAATTCAAGGCGCCTTATCGATCACAAAGATTCAACGAACGCAACCATCAGTTTTTTTTACGTGTTTCTTGGCTCCAAGTAGCACAAAAAATTGATATATGAGAGGACAGGCACATTTTGTCGTCCACGTGTGACTGATTCACCAACTTTAACAATCAATAACTCGGAAAGTGTACGGTAAATCTCGTGGAAACTCCGCATACGCATGGACGAAGGTCTCGACAATGCTATGAAAAAAATCGGGCTTTTATCTTGAACTCGCTCCAATCACCGTACCTCCTTAATTCGTTGACCGTCGAATGGGGCAATATGAATACAAGCTATCGCAAAGCGGGATATACATTTACAACGATAAAAAAATCGGTTTTTTTTCCCTTTTTTCCTTTTCTTTTTTCTTTTTCTTTTTTTCTTTTTTTCTTTAAACGATAGAACTACGTGAGGCACATAAAGTGTTACAGAGCAATATCACTCAAACTATTGATCATATCCAAAAATGTTTCAGACAAGAGTTTCAGTGTTCGAGAAGGCCGTCATACTGGACCACCCTATTTTTCTATCGGTGGAGGCGCTGAAGCTACGTCACGGTCAACTCCACTTTCTACAATGGAATAGTACATTTTTTCTTCAACCATCTTGTGGAGCACCTCAAGCCGCGTGAAAAAGATGAGGCGGTCAAACCCGTTCAAGGTCATTCGAGGTCATCTAAAATCCCAAGTAGCAATTTTCAAGAAGTTGTCCAAAAGTCGGCTGAGTGGGTACCAAATGTCCGCCCGGAAGTTATCCTAAAGTTGACAGCCATCCAAAAAGCTAACTGTTGGACACATGGCACCTTATAGGTAGCTTCGAAGCGGACATTTGGTACCCATTTAGACAACTTCTGGACGACTGTTTGAAAATTGCTACCTGGGATGAAATACAAAACTAAATATCTTGGATCACTACCAAATATTTGGTAGTGATCCGCAAAGATCCGGAATATTTGGATTTGTATCATCGACACTGACCTTGAATGACCTTGAACGACTTTGACCCCCTAATCTTTTTTATGCGGCTTGAGGTGCTCCACAAGATGGTTGAAGGAAAAATGTACCATTCTATTTAAAAAAGTGTCAAGTAGTCAAAAACTATCAAGCCGATTGAGTTGAAACTTGGTAGAAATATTGATAATATTGGTACGACGAGTGTTGTTTTTGAAAAATTGGAAAAAAACTACTTTTTTAATTCACATTTTACAAAAATGTTGCGTGAAATGTTGATTTTTTTTTGTAAATGCGTGCCATTTTCTTAAATTTGCATTTTCTTTATTTTGATTACCGTCACGCAGAAACTATACATGTTCTAACTGAAAAAATGTTTGAACTTTTTAACACTCTGCCACAGCTCCGTCATTTTGATGATGAATTAATTTAAAAAAATTGTTTTGTATACTTAAATATACTATTAAAGTATACCTAAAGTTTGATGATTGTAGAATAATTATTTCTTACTTTTAAAAATCCCTCGATATTGCTTATTTTTTTCCTTTCTAAATGCATATCTCGCCTTAAACGATCTTCTCAGTTTGGACGTTAAAAAAAGGCTATTTTCATGAATTTTTTCGATAGGTTTATATTATAGATATTGATATAAAACTTGTTACACTTAATGAATACACTTTGGAAATACATAAAAACAATTTTTTAATGTATGTATGTAACCCAAACAAACTTTAACCGCGTTCTACTCGAAACACCGTTTTTCAACGGCTTGTTGATAAAATCTTCGAAACTACTGAACCGATCTTTTTTTTATATTTTTATTTTTATATTTACTATTTTATTTGCCAAAAACGGTGAAAAAAAAACACTTTTTTGTTTTTTTTTTCGAAAAATGTCCGCCATTTTGTTCTTTTTGCATTTATCGAAAATCGTATAATATGCGCTATAGCCATTAACATACTGAATATAAAAGCGTTTGATTTTTTTGTTTCGGACGATCCATCTCCGAGATTTCATCAACCGCGCAGACCTACAATTTTTTAGGACATTTTTTTAACTACCATTTTCGTCTATAAATACTGACTAAAATAAATAATTTATTTTAAAATATATTTCGAAAGTGTATTCAAGTATTTGTATTTCTTGTGTATACAAGTGTATTGAGTGTAACAACTTTTATATCAATATCTATAATATAAACGTATCAAAAACAATTAATGAAAATAGCCTTTTTTAGCGTCCAAAGTGAGAAGACCCCTTAAAAATGATTAAAATGATATTGAGGCAAGATTATTCGGACTGAATCCTACAGAACTTGAACGATTGGCTTATCAAATTGCTGGTATTGAGGAGGAACCACTTTTATATGCGGAAGTTGGCAATAATTAATGTCCCACCTATCTCCCAGCGCTGTCATTTTACCCTTCATAAGGGATAAGATGGAAAAAATATAGGTTCGATTATAAATATATATTGTACGGTAACAATAAGAGAGCCTAATTTTTTTGCTTCCAAAATGAAAAGATGAATAAATTTTGATTAGTTTAAAAGAATAATTAAAGTTGACTGACTCATATATGTATTGTTTCATTTGAACATGGCCTTAGCGTTATCGTCTTGCCCCGAGTTCCCCTCTTAGGACGCTGAATAAGTTCTCGCTGTTTTCCAACGGATGGCGTTACCAGAACTGCGTGCGTGTAGTTTACGATGGTAACGCATCTATAAAGAACTACTATAAGCAAGCTTCAGTGTATGTCATTTCGCCGAAGTGTAGACAACTTTTTTTTTTCATAGTGTTGAACATGTCAAATTTCGTGCCAAAAAAAGAGTATTTGCGGGAAAATTTACTGTTCTACTTCGTTCAATAGAAATCCGCAACTGAAGCACACAGAATACGGCGACCATGCTCTGTCGGAAACAACATGCAGAGATTGGTTTAGACGGTTCAAAAATAATGATTTTGACATGTTGAAATGGAGGCCTTACTTCATAAAGACTCACGTCAGACGCTAGCTGAACTTGCAGAACCATTAGGAGCTGATCACACAACAGTTTCGAAACGTTTAAAAGCATAAGGAATGATTTTGTAAAATAGAGCATTGATTTTCACGAGAAAAAAAACAGCGAGAACTTATTCAACATAGCAATATACACGGGTGTGCGTGGATTATTCGCGAAAATAATTTCTACCGTACTTCAACAATTGACGATCTACAAAATGCTCGACTTTTGAATCATGGAGTGATCAATTGAAGGATGTTTTTTTGTAAACTCACTCTGTGCACCAATTGAGCATAGCTCGCAGGAGAGAAAGGTTTCAGCTCAGTTTGCGGCAGCCAATCGACCTCCAGCGCTTTCTCGTTTAAGTAGACCACGTGGTACATGATCTGGGGGAAAGAGTCCGATTGAAACGCCTCGTACTCAGGGCGGGGTAAATGCATGTCGTCGGAAATTTCTGAGTGGCGAGCAAATCTTTTTGCCTAGTATTGTTGAAATGTGTAACGGAATTTCAGGTGGGTTTCATACTGATTGTGAAGTTCATTTCAATTTCCTGCTCAGTTTTGTTTGGACTAGCGGCTGAATTTTAATTGAAATCTCTGTGAAAATTTGTTTGAATTTTTTGGTGTATTTAGTTTCGATTTTCGACTGATTGTTTTTTTAATTCTCTTCTGAATTTCATTTAACTTTTCTATTGAATTGAATTCCAATGTCTACCGATTTTTATTTAATTTTCTACTGAATTTCATTTTGATTTTCAACTGAATTTCATTTGAATTCTCTACTGAATTTCATTCCAATTCTCAACTGAATTTTACTCGCATTCCCTGCTTAATTTCATTGGAATTCTCTATTGATTTTTATTCGAATTCTCTGCTGAATTTCATTCGAATTCTCTACTGAATTTAATTCGAATTTTCTATGAAATTTCATATGGATATTCTACTGAATTTCATTCGAGTTTGCTACTGAATTTCATTCAAGTTTGCTACTGAATTTCATTCGAGTTTGCCACTGAATTGCATTCGAATTTGCTACTGAATTTCATTCGAGTTTGCTACTGAATTTCATTCGAGTTTGCTACTGAATTTCATTCGAGTTTGCTACTAAATTTCATACGAATTTTCGACTGAATTTCATACGAATTTTCTGCTGAATTTCATTCGAGTTTGCTACTGAATATCATTGGAGTTTTCTACTGAATTTCATACGAATTTTCTACTGAATTTCATTCGAGTTTTCTACTGAATTTCATGCGAATTTTCTACTGAATTTCATTCGAGTTTTCTACTGAATTTCATTCGAGTTTGCTACTGAATTTCATTCGAGTTTGCTACAAAATTTCATTCGAGTTTTTTACTGAATTTCATACGAATTTTTGACTGAATTTCATTCGAGTTTGCTACTGAATTTCATTCGAGTTTTCTCCTGATTTTCATACGAATTTTCTGCTGAATTTCATTCGAATTTTCTACTGAATTTCATTCGAGTTTGCTACTGAATTTCATTCGAGGTTTCTACTGAATTTCATACGAGTTTTCTACTGAATTTCATTCGAGTTTTCTACTGAATTTGATACCAATTTTCTACTGACTTCCATACGGATTCTCTACCGAATTTCATCGAATTCTCTACGGGACGTCATTTGAATTTTTTACTCAATTTCATTTGGTCAATCTACTGAATTTCATTTGGATTTTCTACCAAAATCTATCAACACAATATTCACGAACGCTCACCGGGTTTCCAGGGAATTCCGGCGCCCGGTAATAGTTCCGGAGTCGTGGGCATTCGTCCACTATCGCCGGCCACCACGGGCATCTCTTCAAATGTGCCCAAACGATATCCCCTTTATTGTATCTCGACGCGGCCCTAGTATTCGTAGATCCGGCCGTACGATCGCCACTTTCTTTCACCAAACAACTCCTCGACACGGCCGGACCCTTTTTGGTCCATTGGGCTGCCCATCCGAATTTTTCCAGCCTGCCTGAGATCGTCATGAACGATGCATCGTTCGCGAGTGCACATGCGTCGTCCAAGTAATCGTTGTAATTCTTCCCCCGGAATTTCGTCTTGCAGCGAACAGGAAATAGTGGAGTGACAAGTGCGGGGTAAGGGTGAATAGGACGGGACCGTAAAATTGCGCAAGGGTGAAGGAACATTGGAAATCGAAAAATATTCGGCTAAGTATGTGGAAGGAAAGCTGAAAGGATATTTTGATGCTTCGCTGGTATTCGGAATCGGTATCGGTACCTTTTTCACCGCAGTGTCTCTGGAGTTTGTTTGGTACGGCTTCAAGTCCTTCGTCCGGATCCAGGCACGTTGCCATTTCTTCGAGTTGAAGAATACCACGTGATACTTTGTCTGGAAGAACAATTCATCGTTCGCGAGATTATGTTTTGATGATTTCGTTCAATCGAAACAAAACGAACATCTTTTCCAAGATTCGTTGCGATTTTTCCTCTTTGACACTTTTATTATCATTTCCTTCTTTCCTACGATTCATCTCGATCTCTATCTTTGAGATTTTTTCTTCATTTTTTATTCTTTTTTGTCCTTTGCAGTTCATCAGGATTTTTCTCGGTTTTCATTTTTGGCCTTTTTCATCCCTATTTTCTTCATTGACACGTGTTATTTTGACGCTTTTTCAACATAGTTTACTTTGAGTTTCTCTTCCGACCACGTTTCATGCTGACTTTCTTTTCTGGCGTACTTTTTGTTTCGTTTCTCGCCTTTGATCACATTCAATTTGAGTTTTTTTCTTTGACACATTTTTTCTCGATTTTCTTCGTTGAGACGTTTTATTTTTATGTCTTTTTTTTTAAGTTTTATTTTGATGTTCTCGTATGACATGCATTTTTTTAAATCGGGTATGAATTAATATCGATTTTTTTTTTCTTTTTTTCGACATACTTTTTCCCGATTTTCTTCGATCGCATGATGGATTTTTTTTACCGGATATCAATTGCCACGGAGTTTTTTTTTCTTTCACACGTTTTATTTCGAATTTCCTCTCTGTCATTTTTTTCTCATTGGATTTTTATCCTTTTAACGTTCCATTGAGATTTTCTCTTTTTTTTTCACATTCTGGGCGTGATTTAGACGTCTCCGTATTTTTCCATCTATGGTTCTCAAATCACGAGAATGTTGCGTGTGAAAAAAAAGTATTTTTGAGCGAAGACTGGCTTACGGGAATGATCGATGTACCGACGAGCTGGCACCAGCGCAATTCTTCCGGGCAATCGTCAACAATGGCTGGCGACCAGGGATAACCATCGAGTCGGGCCCACACGATGGATCCCACGTGGTATTTGGTCTCGACCTGGTCCTCGAGCACTTCGCGGGGGATTTGTTCTTCTGGCTCGTCGCAAGATGCGAATAACGGATCTGCGCGATCGATAGACGCGACATTCTCAGTCATGAACGAGTTATCGTCGTGAATTATTCAATACGAGAAGAAAATCGTTTTATTGCCTCACTGACGCACCCCCGGATTTTAGTGTATTCGAAATAAATATTCATTTTCCATTTTTACTTTCGCGAAAATGAAAATAATATTCGGTAGCAAAAAAAAATCATAGAACCGAAAAAAGAGTAATGGAGTGTGTTAATTTTGATGAAAAAAATACTATTGACCAAATACAGGCATGCAAAGTCTACCTTATTTGCATTTTTACGTCCTGCCAAATGAGCGATAAAAAACCGCAAAAACCGCGTAACAAAAAAAATAGCTAAAAACAATAAAAAATATTTGACTTTTGAGGAAGTAAGATGGAATTGAAAAATAGAGTAAAGTGTACCTTTGTTCTTTGTAACCCTACGGGGATCAAATAAAACACATACATACAGTTGAGTAAAGTGTACCTAGCCTCGACCCAAACGAACCAAAACGAGTAGAAAATAGAAAAAAAACAACTAGACAATGGAAAGAAAATAGTTAAATATTTTAATTTTGCAAGGGTAAAGATAGTAGGAAAAAATTCACTGAAAACGTACCTTAGCTCTATCGTTATGCATCAAACGAATAGAAAATAAAGAAAAATAAGAAAGTATCATGTTACTTTCTCAACAATAAAAATTATTAAATGGACAAAATATCTCTCGTTTTCAAATTTACGTCCAAGAAATATAAACATTATGTCTATTATAGAAAAATATATACCCAAAATAGCTACCTTATAATAATTTTTAAAAACTCTACCTATACATAAAATAGGGAATGGTAATTAAAAAAAAACATCAGAGGGAATATTTCTATTTCTTGGTCGTAAATATGACGACGATTTTTAAAAATTTAATAACTTTTATTGTCGTAAGAGTAAAATAATTTATTATTTTTTTCCTATGTAACAAAATAATGTTTTCTCCATAAAAAATTGAAAATAAACATTCTACGTTTGCAACTATAGAAATTATTAGAAAAAAAGAAATATACCTCATTTATATCACAACGACGAATAATAAATATGATGTCTATCATAGAATTATATATATATATATATATATATATATATATATATATATATATATATATATATATATATATATATATATATATATATATATATATATATATATATATATATATAATTAAGAAAAACTGAGAAAAATCATTTTTAAAAAACAATGGAAATAATATTTCTATGTCTTGGTTATAAATATAATGACGATTTTTCAAAATTCAATGACTTTTATTATCGTTGAAGTAAAATCGTTTTTTTTCCATGTAACAAAATAATATACTCTCTTTAAAAATAAGAAATCTCTGCGACTTTTACAATAATTTTAATTTCGGTTCTAAATGTACCTCGTCTGCATATTTACGACCAATAAATACGAGTATGTATGGGCATCAGGGTTGCGAAATTTGTAATGAAAGAGTAATGCATTATTCATTACTTTTTTAATGGGTAATGAAAAAATATTTCATTACCCATTACATTACATGCAGTAATGTAAAAAAAATCCATTACTCATTACATTATATTTTGTAATGTAAACAATTTTCGTTAATCATTACATTGGATTTTGTTATGTAAAAAATTCCCATCACTCATTGCATTGGAATTTGTGATGTAAAAAAATTCCATTACTCATTACATTACATTTGTTAATGTGAAACATTTTCATTACAAAATGCGATGTAATGTGTAATGACAAAAAAATTCATTACACATTACATTGTAATGGGCAATGGATATTTTTTACATTACAAAGTCCAATGTAATGCGTTACGAAATTTTTGTTACATTACAAAGTGTAATGTAATGAGTAATGGAATTTTTGTACATTACAATATTTAATGTAATGAGTCATGGAATTTTGTTACATTACAAAATATAAGGCGGTGGGTAATGGAATTTGTTCACATTACTAATGTAATGTAAAAAATCTCCATTACTTATTACAAGGTAATATGGATTATTATTCGTTTTCCATCGGGCCAGATCGACCCAGTGCAAAAACCGCTGCCCCTGATGGGAAACGAATAATATTCCTCATTACATTGTAATGAGTAATGGAGATTTTTTACATTGCATTGCATTAGCAATGTGAAAAAAAAATCCATTGCTCATTGTATTACATTTTGTAATGTAAAGAAAATCGATTACTCATTACATTACATTTTGTAATGTAAAGAAAATCCATTACTCATTACATTACATTGTGTAATGTAAAATATTTCACATTACAAAATGTAATGTAATGAGGAATGGAATTTGTTTACATTACAAATTCCAATGTAACGAGAAATGAAAATTGTTTACGTTACAAAATTCTTTTTAATGAGTAATGGCAATTGTTTGCATTACAAAATGTAATGTAACGAGAATTTTTTTTACATTACTGAATGTAATGTAATGAGTAATGAAAACGCTAATGCATTACAAAAAGTAATGCATTATTTGCAATCCTGATGGGCATACAAAAATATATTGATGTACATAATTGTTTGTGTGTGTTTGGGTTTGTTTGGGTTCTTTCGCAGATGCGATAGAAGAAATAACATTGATATCCGAAATGGCGGACAGCAAATCCGTACAAAAATCACGTAGATTGTGAGTTAATGAAAATGAACGTTTATATTAACCCATGTTCATGTTGCAAAACCATTCTTCCGGCACTAGGGCGGCATCCTCGTGCTCGAAGGACAATCGCCACTTGCCGCATTCCCGATCACAGCACTGTATCCACGTGCCGTCGGTTCGCCTAGTTGTCAGCCATTTACACCTCATTCGGCCTATGTACTCGAGATCTGGCTGCGGAGTGTTTCTCACCGGCAAACTCCGCTCTGTACATTGCATACGCGAATATTCGATAAATTATAAATTGCCCTCCACACTGGATCCGTAAAATCGCAAATTTCCGCCTTCTTCGGACTTGTTGCGCTTGTTTTGCAATTGCCAATGTTTCGAGTCGTTTTCGCTCATTTGAGGACGTCGGAGCGTTGGCCACAATCCAAGATTCAATTTTTCACGCCGTGTTGTATAAAACATTCGCTGACGAAGTTTTTTCATAATAATCATCGATAATGTTATGCTTTTTTAAGTTGGTAGTAGGGTAGAGCCACCAAAGAGTGCGCGCTACGATAGAGCACGCGGTGCTTTTAATTGTCTTATTTTTTCTTGTATTGGCAACACCACTAAGGGACTATACCAGTGTGACACTTTCAAAAAATCGATTTTTTGGCCTTTTTCGACAGTTTATACTTTCAAGAATATCATTATCATTTATATCATTTATATTAATTTCATTTTATCTTGCAAACATCGATAGTTAAGGAGGTTGGAGCGTTAGCCACAAACCAAGGTTAAATTTAGTGAAAAATACATGTTATTGTTTACACTATACTGAGTCTTTACGAATTTTTTGAACTTTTTTCACCACCAAACACCAGAGATAAAAAATAGCTTAATGTATGTAATTTAACGTGCGGTTAGATGGGCAAGACTTTCACACTGAAGGTTATGTAACTTTTATTGTTATTTAGCACCAAGATAAACCATTTCTAACAACGGATTAACGCAAACTGAACCTTGGTGAACATTTAGAGAAAAAAAATCCTCATCTTGCACATCGTAAACCATGGGCCAATAATCTCGTGACGTAAATATGAATAGGCATAATTATTAATTACTCAAAATTTCATTGTGAATTGTATAAAACGTTTGTTGTCGTAGTTTTTTCATAATAATCATCGATAATGTTATGCTTCTTCAAGTTGGTAGTAACACAAAAGTTTTTCTACGTTACGCAATAAAAATGTTAAAATGCATAATTTTGCCCTTTAATTATATATTTAAAAAAATTAGCATATATACAATAAATCTGTACCTCGTATGAATTTTTGTTGAGGTTCATTGAAAAAAAAATGAATAAACCGTCATTTGACTCAACTGAATCGCTCCAACCTCCTTAAGGGGTTATCCCCACTTGCGATTTTGAAAAAATCGATTTTTTTTCATTGTATTTTTTTGAAGTATAAGTATCTGAGAATATGTCCTGAAAATTTCAAGTCAATCCGAACAAAATTGACTGCGATATGAGCGTTGAAAGAGAAGAATCCGCGTTGAAAGAGCGTTGAAAGAGAAACTTTGAACGCGTTTTTCTCAAAATGGCATTTCTGAAGTCGGTGACCAAGATTACTCGAACACTAATGAACCGATCTTCTTGAAATTTTGCAGGCTTGTTTAATACATAAAAATGTAGTCTTTAATCATTCGATGTTTTTTTTTCGAAAAAAATGGCCGTTTTATAGCCAAAAAACGGCCGTTTTTTTTTCGTTAAAATCGAACCATTAACTTTGACTGTTCGCCATTTTGTGAAAAATGAATATTTTTTAAAATCCTTCGATCAAAGACTAGTTTATACTTATATTTGACTAAATCCATCCGCATTTTTTTTTCAGATGATCCACTTCGCCGCAATGTTGGTCACCGCAAACCGTGTATATAAAAACATTATTTCATTGACGGCCATTTGCCACTAAACAATGTAATATTTTTCAATAAAAAAATTACTGAAAGTTCTTCAAGATGTGTTCTTTAAGATGGTATATTGATCGATTAAAAAAGTTTTGTAGTTTTCTTTAAAAAAATTCATGAAAAAGGCCTTTTCTTTGCGCTACAAGTGGGGCTAACGCCTTAAGGTAGAACGAGCGCGCGCTCTTGATTTTTATAGATTCTGTTCAAATTTCAACCAGACATTGTTCATATCATTATGCACGTATGAGTGACATTTCAGAACAGTCGACTATTTAAATTGGGAAATCATGGGTTTTCAAATTGCAACTTTTAACACTGCAGGGTCTGCATTGAAGTTCATACAGAATAATTTTCCGTAAAAAATATTTGTCCCCTATAATGAGAAGACATATGGCAACACCGCATCGTTCCAAGTATCATTAGCAATACTGCGACACACATTTTATTTGAAAGTGATTTTTAATCGAACAAAGTTTTTAACTAGTCATGAATTAACCAACACTTATATTTGTTAATGAAGATAACACAAGCAATATAAAATATTAATATTCATAACGCAAATATTTTTTTATGATAAAACTTTTTAACTTTGGGAACACGATAATTATTATTCTTTTCTCGAAATATTGAACGCTGTTCTGAAATGTTGCCATATGTCTTCTTATTATAGGGGACAAATATTTTTTCAGGGATAATTATTCTGGTTTTACTGAACGTTTTTAGCAAAACTTAATAGTAAAGGCAATCCAAACTTTTTTTCACTCCGTTCCTAACTAGTTTTCTATCTAAACATAATTTTTGTTCTAAATTGATAAACACAATAGATCGGTACGACGAATTATGTGACGTAACTTTCGGTCAATGCAGACCCCGCAGTGTTAAAAGTTGCAATTTAGAAACCCATTATCTCCCAATGAACATTTCGTCGACCGTAGAGGGCCTACACTGGTATCGATGATTCCATGTAAGTTGACAAATTTCATGCTTTATTCGTTCCCAAATTTTCAAACGCGTATTTCTCAAAACCACGTTTTTCAAATTGGTACCCAGAATTTCTCGAAAACCAATGAACCGATTGCCTTGAGGTTTTTTGTGGTTATTCTATACACCATTATCTAGTACATGTCATAGGATTTTTTTTCCGTTACTTAGGTTTTGTTTTATAGGCAAAATAATGACGAATTTTTGGCCCAAAAATCACTATTTATGTTCAAACGTCCGCCATTTTGTCATAAATCGATATTTTCAAAATCGGCTATGAAAAGTACTAGATTATAGTATCTAATTTAATAATCTTTTTGGTTTTTTTTCAGATGATTTTTGAAGAAACGCCAGTGGGTACTGCATACGCAGATTTTTTTACGACGCTCCAAGGATCATACAATATCCTTGTATATTTTTTGATATTTTTAAATAAAGAAAATTAAACATATATTTCAATGTATATACTTTCAGATAATTGAAAACCCCAATTCGAAATTTCAAATAGTTTTCCTTGAAAAAATTCACAAAAATGACCTTTTTTCCGGCTCCTAGGTGCGACATTTTCAAAAAATCGATTTTTTTTTGCCTTTCTCGACAGTTTATACTTTCAAGAATATCATTATCATTTATATCATTTTATCTCGCAAAAATCGATAGTTAAATCTTTAAACGCGTTTTTTCTCGAAATTAAATTTTTCAAATGTGCTGACATCGTAACTCAAAGAGCAATTACCCGATTGACTTGAAATTCGAACTGAGTACTCTTGGATATATTTACTCTACAACGACGTAGGATATCGTTGATTGGATGAAAATTGACGATTTGGCATTGAAAAAAACGACCATTTTATAGGCAAAATAACAGACTTTTTTTTCATAACTACGCCATTTTGTTAGATTTTGATATTTTTCGAAAATCCTACGTCATTGTACAGGAAATACCTTCCAGTTTAACGACATTTTTTCCTTTTTCGGTTTCGGCTACTCAACCGGCTGGAATCATGTCAGCAGTGGAGAAACTTTTTTTTGGCACCTCCGGAGGCAGCGCATAAGTCGGTTGGATCTCAATATTTTTCTATGAAAAAATTATGTAATATAGGCCAAATATAGCCAAATATATTGTTAATTTTCCGAAACATTTAATTGAGTACTTTCCTTCCAAAAAATTCCCGAAACTCACCCAAATTTTCAGCGTTCACACTGAGATAGTCCCTTAAACGCGTTTTTCTCGAAACGAGTTTTTTCAAACTGGGAGGGCGGATTACTCGTACACCTTTGCACGGATCAATTTCAAATTTTAATAGCAGCTTCACAATTACATTCTCTATAAAAGTTCGTAGCCGTTTTTTTATTAAATGTAAACTTTCTTTTCATAAACAATTTACTGCTTATTTTTTGGGCAAAAAATCGATTTATTTCCAGCAAAGTGCGGCATTTTTTTCAAAATTTCATTTATAAAAACCCCCTACGTAGGCCCATAGCCAATAATATATAGATTATATTTTTCTTCCTGGTTTTTGTTCCAGGTTTTAAACTTTACGAGAAAACCGTCCTCCCGTGAAGCTATTAAATTTCATTAAATTAAGTAAAAAACACGTTTTTCAAGATCTGGGCTCTGTCGCCGCCATTTTGTATGAAAATTATAATAATTTTTTTTTGATACTTTATATAATTGTGTGTTAATATTTATCATAAGCCTTTATATCATTACCTTTATATAACACATATTTATATAAAGTATTTATAAATACTTCATATAAATATGTGTTAAATAAACCCTCTTAAAAAAATCCCATTCCTTTTTTCATACTCCCAAAATAAATTGTCAAAGCTAGGCTTTATTTTCTGCCGCTAGAGTGATGTTTTCCTTCAATTCCAAATTTTCTCACCTCCGTACGAGGGCAAGTTTTTCGAATTATTCTTCGCGCCCTTTGTCTTTCCTACGCTGGAGGCTGCTCGGGCCAGCTGCTCCGTTGCGTAAGAACTTCCGGCCCCGCTATCGTCCTCCTTGTCCCAAATGAGCACACTCTCGCTCGCGCACTTGCGCTGATTCGTCATCTCGTCATCCCCAAACGTCGACGGGAGCGTGTCCATCGCCGAGTCCGGCGAGGTCTTCCTCGCGACTTCCGGTTCCGCCTGCCTCATCGTCTCCTTCCTACCGCCGTTATTTTTTCTCGTCCTTTTCACACCCGAACAAGCGCCAGCCTCGGACGACGAGGCACTTTTTTCTTGCGCTCTGTTTGATGCACTCGATTTGCGAGATCGTGACTGCGGACAGTGGAACAAAATGGCCGTCGAATCAGCCCTCGAAATGTCGCCGAACTTTTGCATTTGGAGGTTTGAAAAAAAAAAAAAAGTACTTTTGGTTGAACCAGTACGTTTTTTTTCAATTTTTTTTTTCGCAAAATTTGACATTTTTAATTTCATTCGTACATAATTGAACTCGGTTAAAAAAAAATCGCATTCTTTTTTGTTTCGATATTTTTAGCTAGTAATTGAAACAAAAATAATGATACCATTATTTTCCATTTTTTCACATACTGTTTTACATTATTATTGATTTTTTTTCATTGATTCGTTGGTATTGAAATTCGTTTTTGAAAAATACTTGTAGTTTTTTAAAATAATTTCGCTTATTACTTTTTATATTTATATTTATATATATATATATATATATATATATATATATATATATATATATATATATATATATATATATATATATATATATATATATATATATATATATATAATCGTACTATGTTCTTTTCATTTGTTCATCAGGTATCGCGGAATAATAATACGAAATTACTATTATTCTTCAAAAATCGAGTTCGATAAAAATGTGCTAAGAAATCATGTTAAAGTGTACGACAAAAATTAGAAAAAAATACATACCATTATTTTTTCTCAAATTGTTCGCTGAAAACAACAATAGGAAAAATTTGAATAAAAGCGCAATAATAAAAGAAATACAATTGTTTTTAATAAAAAACGGAGTTCATTCAAAAAAACAATACTGAAAAATTGTAATGTAAAGATGCAAGAAAAAATTGGCAAAAAAATCGTAACATTGTATTTAAAAAATGTGGATGAAAGTTACGAACCAACCAAAGAAAAATCGCGATTATTTCTTAAAAAACTGAGGTGAATTACGAACGAATCAATAAATGAATGATAATAATGTAAAAATGTATGTGAAAATTTGAAAAAATCTTACCAGTATTTTTGTTTCAATTATTCGCTGGAAATAAGAAAGTAATAAAAAAATACATTTTTTTAACTGGGTTCAATTATAAACAAATCAATAAACAAAATAATATTAGTGTAAAACTGCATCACAAAGTTAAAAAAAAAACGTTTCATTATTTTTGGTTCAATTATCCGCTAACAATAGCGAAACAATAAAAAAAATACGACAATTTTCAAGGAACAGTTGAATTGAGAAAAATCATAATAATAATGTGAAATGGTACGAAGTAATTTGAAAAAAAATCGTACCATTATTTTTGTTTCAATTATTCGCGAAAAAAAAACGAAATAATAAAAAGAATTAGGATTATTTTCTAAAAACTGAGTTTAGTTGCGAATAAATCAATATATGTGTGTGTGTGTGTGTGTATATATATATATATATATATATATATATATATATATATATATTTCTTATGTATTTCTTTTATTATTGCGCTTTTATTCAAATTTTTCCTATTGTTGTTTTCAGCGAACAATTTGAGAAGAAATAATGGTATGTTTTTTTTCTTCTAATTTTTGTCGTACACTTTAACATGATTTCTTAGCACATTTTTATCGAACTCGATTTTTGAAGAATAATAGTAATTTCGTATTATTATTTCGCTATCCCTGGTGAACAAATGAAACGAACATAGTACGATTTATATATATATATATATATATATATATATATATATATATATATATATATATATATATATATATATATATATATATATATATATATATATATATATATATATATATATATATATATATAATCATGTAAAAGGGTACAAAAATATATTTTTTTAATTATACCGTTAGTTTTTGTTCCAATCAATCGCCAAAAAGCGCGAAATTATCAACAAAATTACAAGTATTCTTACAATACTTAATTACTTTCAAAAACGAATGGTACAATTTTGTACCCTTAGTTTTTGTTATATATATATATTGATTTATTCGCAACTAAACTCAGTTTTTAGAAAATAATCCTAATTCTTTTTATTATTTCGTTATTTTTCGCGAATAATTGAAACAAAAATAATGGTACGATTTTTTTTTTTCAAATTACTTCATACCATTTCACATTATTATTATTATTTTTCTCAATTCAACTGCTCTTTAAAAATTGTCATATTTTTTTTATTGTTTCGCTATTGTTAGCGGATAATTGAACCAAAAATAATGGAACTTTTTTTTTAACTTTGTGATGCGGTTTTATACTAATATTATTTTGTTTATTGATTTGTCTATAATTGAACCCAGTTAAAAAAATGTATTTTTTTATTACTTTCTTATTTCCAGCGAATAATTGAATAAAAAATACCGGTAAGATTTTTTCAACTTTTCGCATATATTTTTACATTATCATTCATTCGCTAATTCGTTCGTGAGTCACCTCAGTTTTTAAGAAATAATCGTAATTTTTTTCGGTTGGTTCGCTACTTTCATCCGCATTTTTTTAAATACGTTACGAATTTTTGCTAATTTTTTCTTGCATCTTTACATTACTATTTTTGAGTATTGTTCTTTTGCATGAACTCCGTTTTTTTCAAACAATTGTATTTCTTTTATTATTGCGCTTTTATTCAAATTTTTCTTGTTATTGTTTTTAGCGAACAATTTGAGAAAAAATAATGGTACGTTTTTTTTTCTAATTTTTGTCGTACAGTTTAACATTGTTTTTTAGTATGTTTTTATCGAGCTCGATTTTTGAAGAATAATCGTAATTTTGTATTATTATTCCGCGATACCTGGTGAACAAATGAAACGAACATAGTACGATTTTTTATACATTATGTTGTTGATTGCTAATCATTTTTTTATTAATTAAAAATGCTAATTGTAATGTTTTTCTATTCTTGTGTATAATACATCAGTCAGACATTTGTTGTTTGTTATTATTTTCCATTAGAAGACGATAGATTGCTATGGAGTGTTGCAAAAATACCTGCGGTTTCACCCCCGTTGCCGCGGAGTCTCCGTTGAATGTTTCCAACCGTGTAACGACCTCTTCAGTCATCGACTTCCGATCTCGTTCGATCACCGTTTGTTTTTTACCCGAAGAACGCACCATTTTAGCCGGTTTTTTTTATGCCGCAGCTATCTTCCCTTATTCTGGATCTATTTATATATATATATATATATATATATATATATATATATATATATATATATATATATATATATATATATATATATATATATATATATATATGTAGGTATACTATTGTTCGCTTATATTCTCCTCGCTCCAAAAGCCTTTTCCCCGCAATTACGGAATATCCAGCTACTTATGCAAGAAACAAGTTTATTATTGCGCAAGAATGAATTTTCGACCTATCTTTCGCAACGAGCGTCCGCGAAACGGTTCCTACGCTTTCATGGCTGGTTTCACGGACAATTGACGAAAGGCTTGTTTCATCCGCGATTGCAGGAATTCGCGAGAAAAGATTCGAAATTTTGGTCCTCGGGACGAACAAAAAACAGTCGAGATAGAGGAATTTAACCAGAAAACTTAAGATAAAGTTATCCTAGTAGTAAATTATTTTTACTAAACGAATATTGCCGTAATCTGCACATTTATATAATTACCTGTGGATCTACAAACCCTTCGCTCAAATGGCTTCTTTTTTTCTGCGTCCGAATATCGCGTGCGCGTACATCCGAGTGCCGCTTTTTGTCGGTTCGGATGCGTTCGCAGTGTTGATTTGCCGAGAGAAAGATCACCCGGCGAATCAGCGCTTCGAATATATCCGATCGCTGGCGGCGATTGGCCCAGTGCTGTTGCCGGGCAGAAGCGGCCTCACTACCAACCGCCGGGCCACCGCGAATATTTGCACAGCTACGCGATTGGAGCTACGCCTAGAATAATCCTGATGCAGTTATTTTTGACGCGAGTAAATTTTCTAAGAGAAATGACCGTCAGTGCTGGTGGAGAACGCATACAGTTTGGGGGACAAACACCGGAGAGTTTTTGAAAATTTCTTTCTTAGCGGATGTAGATCGCAGCGCCGGAAGCCCCTTTGCATCCCCTATGAACAATCTGCTTTACCGACTGATGATACACCGAAGCCTCGGAATTCGCCGGATGACGTCGCTAGCGGCGGTTTAGCGTGTCACTCGAGAATGTAAACAATCGATGAAGAATATTCCATTCCAAAAAAAACCACTTCGTTGCGATAATACGCTGAGTTATCCTACAATCCATCTGCGTTGTAGCTTTTTTTATTCACGCGTATGGTGGAAGTTGATCGTCTGCGATTGTAAGTCTCTCTCTACGAACTCGTTTTTTTCATTGAGTGTCATTGCGAGCCCTAAGGGCAAGTAGAAGGTCAACGTAACCTCACAATTTTTGAAACCGAGTTTCCTCAGAGATTAATAATATTCAGGACGAGAGAAAATCGTCGAGCTCTGCCTCAGGAAATTCTACAGTCTGATGCTTTGTTTTTTTTTCGTAAAACTTAATCCTCTTTGAGAACGGTATGTTCGAAAATTGAACAGTGAGGTTATGTTGACCTTGTATTTACTCTGACTTCTTACGCTTTGATCTCTTGGTAAACTACTCTTGGTAAACTATGTTTTTTAGTAATCTAATTTTGTATTGAAATTTTCCATAATTCATAATTCGATGTTTCCTTTTTTCAAGCCTACTCGGCAGCTGTTTGGTTCCTTGGAAAGCATGCGTGTTGTTCGCAAATCAAATCGGCTAATGGAAATCGCCCGGAAAGTTTGCAATGACTCTAGACTTCGGAAGACAACGAAATTGACGGACGGTACTATCAATTTACCCACACCGTGAATGTCCCGCTGCCAACTTTTTTCGTAAAGGATTTTGGTAGTACGCACACAGTACCTTGTCGAGAGAGTTTCACCATGGAAATGTTAGAATTCCCGCATTTCTATACGCAAAAAATTGTAATATGATAAAGTATAATTATAGATATTCACAAAATAACGATTTTGAGCTTTGCAATCCAGAAACGTGGAGACGAGGGCAGTCGAGATATAGAGTAAAGTTCGAGACGTGAACATGACCCGTAGAATGTATTTGAATGTAGCGAGTTTGTTGCTATAATTTTCCCATTGGCTGTAAATTTGTGATTAGCTCTATCGTTGTAATCATAAGTTGACCAATCTGCGATTCCTGCACCATATGCTGGACCTTCCCTTTAATTTGAGTCGCCTCAAGCGACAAACGAGATGTTTGCACAGTAGCTTATTCCCTTAGTCCTCAAAATCTCTTAAACGGCTCTTAAATGGTCTTATTTATTGAGCCTGAGTAGCTCATAATCGAGCTTTCGATAACGCAAGTAAGAGTTATCTCTAGCGTGTAAAAAAGATCGAACATCTATTGATTTAGTACATTCTCGTATTACCTCGAGATATTCCTCTCACGGAGAGCCGTATTTGTCGGGACATAAGCAACGATATTGTTTTTTTTTTCATTCTTTTATTTCTTTATTTTTGTTATCACCCGAAACCTTTTCACTTTGCGACTTGCGGTCGTAAATGTTCAATAAGAATACGTAGAAACGTTTGAGTGAATTTCATAGCCTAAATCGGCCAAAGAAAATTAGAGAAGTTAAAAAGGATTAATTTTTGTTGCATTCCAACAATATAAACTTCGACGTCATGAAATTTGACCATTATACTGGGATGTATTTTTCCGTGATGATAGACGAAAATCAGGTAATTGTTAAATATTCGGGTTCGTGAAAGGAACACCTTGAGGCGTGATCTACATTTACAATGATCAAAAAATCGATTTCTTTTTTTTCTCGTTAAACGATAGATCCATATACGTAGAATATTCTCCTGAAGTTTCAAAGCAAAATTCGAAACAAAAAACTTGATATGTTACAGTCCGTCAACGCTGTGCCTCACCCCTCGGATTCGGAGCGGGCGTGAACTTCAAAGCCCTTTTTCTCATAACAGCATTTTCGAAATTGGCGTTCAGGATTACTCAAAAACTATTAAGCTGATTGAGTTGAAACTTGATAGGAATATTGACAATATTGCTACTTTGTACTTAACGAGAATTGTTTTTGAAAAATTATTTTAAAAACTACTTTTTTAATTCAAATTTTACAGAAGTTTTGTGTGAAATGTTGATTTTTTTTTCGTAAATGCGTGCCATTCTTCTAAATTTGAATTTTCTTCATTTTGATTACTGTCAAAAAGAAACTTTACATGTTCTAACTAAAAAATGCTGTTTTTCAAGGGAAAAATGAGGTTTTCTTTCGGTTTTCTTTCGGAGTTTAAAGCGGATCATGAACCCATATCCAGTTGCATATATTTGAAGAAAATATTTTTTGTTCTCGTTTCTGATTACATTTGATCCTGGTAGAGATCTCGCCGTTTCGGGCCTCGCCGCTGGAGGACTGCAACGCCAACTGCAGCACCACGAACACTTTGAAAGATTTACTTCCGAAAAAATTACATTCTAACGACAAACATGTGTACAACATGCTGGGAGAAAATTAATTTATTCCAACCAATGTGTTACTTAAAACACCATGCTGGTAAAAAATTAATTTATTCCAACCAATGTGTTACTTAAAACAAATCATCATTCTGACCTTTCAAATTGGGCTTCCTGATAGGAATACCTCGTTAAGGCCGGATATACATTTACAACGATCAAAAAATCGATTTTTTTTTTCTTCAAACGATAGAACTATATATGTAGAATATTTTTCTAAAGTTTCAAAGCGAAATTCGAAAAACTTCAAACGTTACAGCCCGTCAACGCTGTACCTCACCGCTCGGATTCGGAGCGGGCGTGAACTTCAAACGCGTTTTTCTCAAAACTGCATTGTCGAAATTGGCGTGCAGGATTGCCCAAAAACTGTTGAGCCGATTGAGTTGAAACTTGGTAGCACTATTGATAATATTGGAATCTTCTACTTGATTAAAATTGTTTTTGAAAAATTGGAAAAAAAACTACTCTTTTAATCCACATTTTCCAGAAATGTTGCGTGAAATGTTGATTTTTTTTTGTAAATGCGTGCCATTTTCTCAAATTCGCATTTTCTTCATTTTAATTACCGTAACATAGAAACGATACATGTTCTAACTGAAAAAAAGTTTGAACTTTTTTGCAAATAAAAGTCTACGGGAAGCTAGACTGCACGCCGATTCGCAACTCCCAATTTTCGTAAAATCGTAAGAGATCGTAGAGATCGTAAAATCACGATAGGCAATTAGGAACATTGGGCACCAGAAAAACAGTACCAAGCACTTATTCCTCGAGTAACCTGACCGGTCAAAAATTTCACCACCAGATCAGTGCATATTGCAAGTACGAATGTTTTATTCACGAAATTGGCCACTCTCAAACTCGATCGACAAATTCACTTTGGCTGCTGCGTCACTCCCTCGCACATCTTTCCAGCATCGTCGTAGTAACTTTTCTAACTTAATGACTAATAGGCTCTAAAATGATTCTTCGGAGGACGTAGAGCAGTGGATTAAAACAAAACGACGTTTTTCCTCGAACCAAGCCCCAAACGCCTCGTCGGCACGACAATGCTCAACGCGGCTAACAAGAGAATTCCAATTTGCAGATGACAAGGGGTGAATATCGCAACGACTTTTGCAACGATGCGTATCATCGATGGATGTGTTCCTTTGCTTCGCGGGACATCGCGCAACTATTGTCTATTGCTAACGTACGATACTGCTATATCCTGAAGTGTGAAAATTCGCCGTCGAGCTTCGAAGGATCGCCAGGCTTCGATTGTATTTTCGAGGTACGTGTTTGCCTCGTGCTCGAGGCTTGCTCGATCCGCGAACGATTCGCCAAACTGCTGTCGTTCTCCTTGTCGCACTTTGGCAATTTCTTGCCGCCTTTACGCGCTCGGCTCATTTGGCATTGTTTTTCATCAGGATTTTTCGTTCCTCCGTGCTTGGCGAACGAGGGCGCGGCTTTTGTCGCGAGCGTCCCGACGGTCGCGCCCTCCTGCGAGTTCTCGTCCACCTCCGAGTAGTCGAGCTTCCGGCGCCGGAGATCGAGCCGTCTCGTCGACTTGCGCGACTTCATCGGGGCGTTCGGCAGGATCGGCGAAAGCTTCGCATTCTCCGGCGTCGTCGTCGGTGCACTCGATGCTCGGGGATTCGTCGTCGTGGAGCGGAACGGAAATTTCGGCTGTACGGGCGAGATAGTAAATTTTACTCTTGTGATCCGGAAATTGCCGGATTTTTGCTTATGGGGTTAGGCCACGGTAACGGGTATAAAATCATTTGCGAATTTAACCATTTTTTTCGTATGTAAAAGTGATCACTCATAAGATTAATTACACATCTATTTAGTATATCAAGCTCTTAGAATTTTTCTTTTCTTCCGATGTACAAAATGACCGACTACTGATATTTTCTTTTATCTTTTTTTAGGCGCTCCGCGGCGTGACATTTAGCATCCACAATTTTTTAACCAGAACAAAAAACAAAAATTCTCGTCAATCTACATCAGAATACCTAGAGAAGTACGTACGGAATTTAAAAAATATTGTTTTATTCAAAAGTTGTAGGTATTTGAATTGAGTTGTAGGTATTTGAATGAATTTTCAGTGAGAAACTTCGTATAAAGCTGCTCATAAAATCAAAAGTTTCCGATTAATCAGAAATTCCGTATGTACTTCTCTGCGAAATGCAATTAGGAACCTAACTTTTAAATTTGAAGTAAATCGAGTGAAAATTGTTGAAGTTATTTGTCACGCCAATTGGAAAAAAGTTGTTTCGAGAAAAACGCGTTTAAAGTTTTAGGTAGTCTATGGCCGTGCCAGAGGTGGGCTTACGTTATACGCTCAAAGTCGGCGAAAAAAAATGTCGTGCCATAAATCGAATAGTAACTTATTCTTATGATGACAAAGCACCGTTTTAGCGAAAAAAATCGATTTTTTGAAAATGCTACTGTGGCCTTACCCCTTATGTCGATACGAAAATCGGGAACGTGGACGGGCTTTTCCGAAAAAGGTGATTTTATTTTTCGTAGTTTGCAGACTTTATGGCTCAGAATATTATGAAAGGGAACGACGAATTCGTTGGTCTGTTGACCTCTGATAAACCCAAAGTTTATTCCTTCGAAAAAGCCCGGTTTGTAAATAATTAGCTAAAAAAAATGTCGATATCGACAATTCGACGCACAAAATGGCCGAGAATTTTTGTATCCTCACATTTCGAGAGTACGAAACAAAAGGGAAGGTGTACCTGCAAATCCGTGTACAGTTCCCATTTTCCGTTGTAATTGTCCAACAATGTCGGATTTATTCCTTCTGCAAGTGAAAAAAGTCGAAATCTGTCGATCATCGTTCGCTGCGGACCGGAAGTTTGCGCCATATTTGTTCGACGATTCGACGTCCCGATCGTGACTGATTGCATCTACCTAAATATATCTAAGTCTATATGTATCCTATTGCTGCACTTTTTGATCCGTTTCTCTCGCGAAAAATCGTCCCGGGACGCCTACAACCCTATCGAACTACTCGTCGACAACGCCTTCTCAATACGCGTGCAAGAATTTCCCGAAGCTTCCCTAACGATCGCGAAAAAAAAAAAATCTCAACCGCGTTCATACGAGAAACGGGATTCTGCTCGGCGCAGGTGCGACAACCGCTTGACGTTACGCTCGTTCGCGATCGCAGCAATCAGCGAACGAACAAAATAACGATGAATATTTTTCTTCGAAAGTGAGCTCTGTCGATAAAAACGCGCACGTTTGTCGATCTTTTTTTGGTTCCTCAATTTGACCCGGTACAATTGTTATAGGAAAACAAACCTTTCGATAATTAAAGTTGATTAGAAATGATTATTTTGGTGTGTTTGTTTATCTAGTGATGGAAACGGCTCTGGGGGATTACCGATGACGGCAATGGGACGACCAGGATGGACTTTTGCACACGATCAAGGGGTTAGGCTACTGTGAGAATTGAAAAAAAAAATGAATAGTCGCTTGACGCAACTCAAATTGGAGGGGAAGGTCCAACATATGGTGGCGAAATTGTTGTCTGTTCAGTCCCCCGATAATCTACCGTAATGGTACGTAGCCTATAACCTGCACCGGAAAATACGCCACGCACTGGTGAAAACCGCAGGAAGATCGGACCATCGGTTCGGAAGGTCATCGAGGACGAACAAAAAACGGACTTTCATTTATAGGTATGGAGAAGAAGAGGAAGAAAAGAGGTTGAGATAATCCTATCGCTTCACACTAGTCATACCACTGATCATACTTGAGACTTCTACAATTTATATTTTTAATATATGTAAAAAAAAATAATTTGTAATAGCTAGAATTCTCCATGTGTAAACTGGTTAATGGATGTTCACATTTAAGGCCTTAGGCCACAGTAACGGGTATAAAATTATGTGCGAATCTAACCTTTTTTTCGTATGAAAAAGTGATTCACTCATAAAATTAATTACACATCTATTTACTATGAATATCAAAATATATTGTTTTTTCGATGTACAAAATGGCCGACACTAATATTTTCTTTTGTTATCTTTTGTTAGGGGCCCCACGGCGTGACATTTAGCATCCACAATTTTTTACCTAGAACAAAAAACTAAAATTCTCGTCAATCTACATTAATATACCTAGAGAAGTACGTGAAGAATTTAAAAAATATTGTTTTATTCAAAAGTTGTAGGTATTTGAACTTAAGAAATGAATTTTCATTGAAAAATTTCGTTACAACTGCTCATAAACTGCTCATTAAATGAAAAGTTTTCGATTAACCAGAAATTTCGTACGTACTTCTCTGCGAAATGTAATTAGGAACATAACTTTTAAATTTGAAGTAAATCGAGTGAAAATTGTTGAAGTTATCTGTCATGCCAATTGGAAAAAAGCTGTTTCGAGAAGTTTCGAGTAGTCGGCCATTTTGTAGATGGAGAAAAAATATATATTTTCTAACAGCTTGATATTCATACTAAATAGATGTGTAATTAATTTTATGAGTCAATCACTTTTTCATACGAAAAAAAGTTGTTAAATTCGCACATGATTTTATACCCGTTACTGTGGCCTAAGGCCTTAAGGCCAAGTAGAAGATGTACCACGTGACATAAGAGTGCGAGAGAGATTGCTGAAATCTTCGAACAGAGATTTTTCGGAGATGACTAATATTGAGGGCAAAAGAAAACCGTCAAGGTCTACGTCAGGAAATTCTCCAGAGCCTGATGCTTTTGTTTTTCCTTAAAAACTTCACCATCCATAAGAAAACTGGGTTGGAAAATTTTTGAGGTTATGTTGACCTTGTATCTGCCCTCAAGGGGAGGAGGTCCTTTCGACAAAGACAAAATTGCTGATTTTCATGATTTTTTTTCTTAAGAAAGATTTCTTTGGTATTTTTGAGACTTAGGGTATGTTTTGGTATTACTTTTGGCTTTGACATGGTATTTTTATTTTATTTTTTATTCATTCTTGAAGATTGTTCTTTCATTAATACTCATACGCAGAATATGAACCAAGAAAAAATGAGAAATGTTGAAAATCGATTGAATAGTACGCTTTACAACGATAAAATTGAATTTTCCAAAAAAAAAATGGCTACATTTTGCAATAAAAAAGTAGGTTTTTTTATTTTCTAGAACATTTAGGGTCATGTTTTAGGCAATAAGGTTACAAAGATTTATACCAAATTTCATCAGAATCGGTTGATTAGTATTGTAGCTGCACGTCACGCTAGTTTTGGAAATGCAGTTTAAAAGATCGTGCCAATTGGAAAAAGCTGTTTCGAGAAGTTTCGAGTAGACGGCCATTTTATACAACGAAAAAAAAATGCTAACAGCTTGATATTCATACTAAATAGATGTGTACTTAATTTTATAAGTGAATCACATTTTCATACGCAAAAAAATTATTAAATTCGCACATGATTTTATACCCGTTATGTGGCCCAAGACCTTAATTATAAAAATGAAAAAATAGTTATTCCAACGATTCGCGCGGTATTTCTAGGTTTGATATTTGGCAACATTGGTTCTATCTCCGTCTCTTTTTACTCAACCAGGCGAGTTTAATCTCCATGCTTTTCAATGTCGATCTGTCAAAACAATGTCAGGTGCGGGAAATATAAAGCATTGTATTCGGGCCACGACTGGTAAAAAGCGTGAAAAATTTGTGTCGGCGAAATATGTGGGTTAAAAATGAAATACGTGTGGAAATTCGAATGAGTGAGATGAGGTTAGGACTACAGTCAGCTGTTGCCTTGCAGTTGCGTCTCCTTATCGTAGGAAGTGGTAATAAATCCAATGCCGGAAGTTCAAATTAAAATTGATATTACATTCAAATTAGGTCAATAAGCGTTATTTTTTCTGAGAGCATCAGATTACTACAAGTGTTAAGTATGTAAATCTGATTATTTTTAAGAATCTGACGGATTCCCACTATTGTATACACTTTTGTAGCGACCGGAAATTGGGTTTTTGTATGTCGTCTCGGAATTCCTTCACAAAAATACGCAATTTTAATTTTTTTTTCTCTGTAATTAGGTCGATAACCGACTCTGAAATTTTACAGAGACGATTATTAATATATTTAGAGAAACTCGAAAAAAAAATGAAAATCCTATGGATTGAAACCTGGCGATAGGACTACCTTAATTGATATTAAGTGTTGCCGAAATACGGCAACAATGCTCTTCATTCGCTAGCCAAAATTCGTAATCTTTCATTAAACCTTGATGGTATATGAAGTCTGCATCGTTGGAATGCAACTAAAACGTTTTCTTCATTTTGTCATTTCTTGATTTTTATTATTATCTAGAATTTGTTTTCGCAGCTTTTGGTAAGAGATTTTTAATAAGGATTCTAAAAAATGTTGCAGTGACTTTCGTAGCCTAAACGCGGCAAAAAAATATGGGAACACGAAAAAATATATTTTCGTTGCATTTCAACGATGGAAACTTCAATACCATGATGATTCAATATTGAATATATATGGTTTACGATAGGCAAGATGGGCTTTTTTTCTCAATATTTACAAAGGTTCAGTTTGCGTTAATCCATTGTTAGAAATGCTCTATCTTGGTGCTAAATAGCAAAAAAAATCGTGAATACTCTGTATAGTCTAGACAATAAAATATATTTTTATTCTAAATTTAATCTTGGATTGTGGCTAACCCTCCAACCTCCTTAAACCCGTTTTGGTCGAAGCTATGGTTTTTAAAACAGTGTACACGATTTCTCGACATCTAATAGTTTAGTCTTGCGCGATGTTTTTCTTTTTAACTTTTTTGACATTATTAACAATAATGATTGCATTTATTAATTTTTTTTCGAAAAATTGAAAATAAACAGTCCAAGGTTTTTTTTAATGATTGAAACACGACAACAAAAAAAAACTCGGTCAAGTGAGGCAATATTATTTCTTTAAAAAAAAACTCGTTTTTTTTTGTTGTTTCAGATCAACTGGATGGCCAAAATCAAGTCCACCGTTAAGCCCTTCACCTTCGACAGTCTTTCACGAGATTGTTCATAACGTTAATTGTTGATATATTCAAAATGAAATTTGGTACACAACTTTGAATGTACATACAAATAAATGTCCAAATGATTTTTCAATCATCTTACTCATCTTAATTTTTTTTAAGTGGTTGGGCCACTCTGGAGACCGAAAAAATCCCTAAAAATAATAATTTTTAGGGATTTTTTTTCAGAAAAACTACAAAATAAATCGAGATTACGAAAAAGGGTGTTCATCACACATGTCAGTGACTGTATACAATCATTTTTTTAAGCGATTCATTTCAAAATGGCGGCTGTGCAGCGTTTATCTCAAAACTGCATTTTTAAAGTTGGCCGCAAACATAACTCAGACAATTTTCAATCGATTCACTTGAAATGTTGAATATATCTTGAAAAAATACATTGTCTATGGAAGTGTGTAGGATTTTTTTTATATTGCAGAGTTAATTTGTTATTAACAATTATCTGACGATTTTTTCGGCAAATTTTTCACTTTCCAAAAGTTTGCCTAAATTTGCCAAAAATTTGCCTCCCCAAAGAGCCTATTTTTTCGGCCTCCCGAGTAGCCTAAGGCCTTAATACCTTGATTTTCGGCTTTTCTCGTATCGCTCGATTTTTTGCGCCCTCTTAAGGCGGGAGCCTGAATTAGAAGGTCCAAAAAAGCGTCTTTTCGGGAATGTTTTTAGAAGGGTAAGGACACGTGAGCTCAGTAAACATTGAGCTATCTTTTCATATATATTTGATGTGTGTAAAAAAATTCAACATGAAACAATAAATGACTGCACATTTATGAGCCTATTCCATATGAATTTTGCCACGCAGTCTCCAAACGGCGGGAAAGATGCAACTCGTAATTCTTGACTGAACCAAATAAACCAATAAAGTTTTCCATTGCCATATATTTTTCTTCTGGGTGAACTAAGAAAAAGCTGATAAAATCGTGAAATTATAACTTTCTCAGGTTTGAAAAAAAATGTGTTTAAAAAAACACGTGCTATAAAAATTATTTAAAGACTTTTTCAACGACTTTTTTAATTCACGTAAAAAAGATTTTCATACTGAAGAAAATAAACTTTGGTATGATTCAATAGGTCGTTTAGTTTTTTTGCTACCACGCCCGCCAAATTAGAAAAATTGTAAAAATGAAAACTGGAGAAAAACGCGCTTCAAAGTTTTCAATACGAGGAAAAATCAATATCAAATATCAATAGCTTCTCTGCTTTTGGCCTTGTATTTTCCAAAACATTTACAATTGACCTCTGTAACTTTGTAAATATATTCTTGGATAGTTTATCTATCGATTTAAGCGATAAAAAACGATTTTTCGGTCCTCCTAATTCAGGCACCCGCCTTAATAAAACGTGGATCGTTTTCCAAAGCGTTACAAAATTCCAGCCCGGAAAAACCATTCGAGAATACTTTGAATTTTAACGAAGTGTTTGTCACGACAAAGCGACGTGCACGTCTCAACAGTGTGCGCGATTTTTCTCCGCATATTTACCCTCTCCGATTCTCACACGCGCAAATGTCTTCGTAAATCTGTATTTCTTACAATTCCTCTCGTCGTAAAAAAAAAACCTCCGCCATACGCGTAATTCATATACCGATAATTCGCGAGGTAAAATTCATAGCGCTCCAACAGCTCCTTTTGTCTCGTTCGCCGTGCTCGTGTGAAATATATCGTTCGCGCAACGACGACGCTCGCTTTGATTCGGCGTAGCGCCGAGCGGCGCGCTCCGAGGTGGTCCGAAGTTTGCCGAAGGGGACACACGCGCGCGAGGGGTGTGTGTGCGCGCGCGTGTGCTTCGGCTGTGCCGCCGAGAGCAGCGCTCTCTGCCCACATGGGAAAATGGTGGCCGAGTAGGCAACGGAGTAACACCGAGGCAGAGCTATTCGCCATCGTTGATGGGCGCACAACGATTCTCGTGAGCCTGGGTGCGCCGCGTATTGGCAGTTTTATCCGTGTTATTGTGCATAATAGGGCCGAGATTTGCGTCAGATCGCCGTAAAAAACGTTGCCGCACCGTTACGAGGTAAGAATATACCGATAAGTGCAAATATTAGATACGAAACGAGACGATGAAAGATTGCCTTTTTTTCTCGGTGCACGAACCATCCGTTTACCATGGCATGTATAAACCGTCCTATTGCGCATGCGTTGACGCGGGAACGATAACTTTTACGTATGTGCTGCTACCGCTCTGCTCTCTCGATACCTTACCACTGCGCCGCGTTTACGAACACCCTTTCGCGGCTGCCTTTCAATAATATTATGCGTACGATAAAACGAATCGCCGGTTTTTTCGTATCCGTACGCGCGCACACGCATTCGGAAGAATTTGTCACTCTCGTAATTGCCAATTGAACGTGTGTACTTTCAATTATCTCTGCGGCTTTTCTATCCCTCCCTCCCCCCTCCCACTTTCTGACTCTCTCTCTCTCTCTCTCTCTCTCTCTCTCTCTCTCTCTCCTATTGAAAAACACAATAGCGTATCTTTTTTTGCCTCGTGCCCTATCGCGTTTATTGAAAAGTTTTGTACACTTCGGGAAGGGGGAAAATGCGCTTGCGTTTCGGTACTCTTCATTTTATGATTTTTTTTTAACGATGCAACTTTGACACGAGAATTTCGAGGATACGCTCGTCGTCACGCAAACTGTAGCGTTTCGCTGTAGCGTGTGTACGGACGTTTGAAAACGTTTTAGTAATTACGCTCTGATATACGCGATTGTGATGTCAATAAACAACGCTTTAATTGCTCACTATTCGTTGTATTACTATTCGATAGCGTTGCTATTGCTATTGAATAGTTGGTACGATTTATAATATAATGTATATTATAATATAATTATAATATAATATATCACTATTGAATAGTAAATACTATTTATATTATGAATAGTAATCACTATTGAATGAGTATATTTTTTGTTTTATTTTTACGTTTACTGGAAAATAATTATAATCTATTACGGAAGTAATGAGCAATTTTGATGAATGAGTAAAATTGTGAAGATCGTTTAAGGGGCTAAGCTACTATGACGACCTCAAAATCAGGGTTATTTAAAAAATCAATTTTGAAGGAATAAGTAGGATTATTGAAAAATCGTTTGGACATTTATTTGTACGTACATTAACGAAGTTGTTTACGAAATTTCATTTAAAAATATTAATAACTGAAGAAATTATAAACACTCTCGTGAAGGACAACGTGAGAGGCTGAACGGTGTACTTGATTTTTGCCACCCGGTTGATCCGAAACAAAAATCCGAGTTTTTTTTCTTAAAATAGACAATTTCCGCTAAGACTTGACCGAGATTTTTTTGGTTAGCGTGTTTCAAACATCAGAAAATAATGATTGAATTTTTTTTCTCCACTTTTTCGAGGAAAAATAACATCATTGTTAATAAGGGATGAAAAAAAAATGTTATGGAGAAAAACGTCGGTTAAGACTAAACTACTATTATACTGAATAAGTATACCAAATTTTAAGTCAGTCCGTTCATTAGATGTCGAGTAATCGTGTACACCGTTTCGAAAAACAAATGAAAATGCTCAATAGTTTCGAGAAAAACGCGTTTAACGTTTTACTAGCAGTTATATTGTAATCAAAAGTTCACCTTCAATCTGCAATTCCTGCACCATATGTTGGACCTTCCTCTTGAATTTTCATTGCCTCAGGCGACCGAGTGTTCGTCATTTTTACAGTAGCCTAACCCCTTAATTGGTCACTATTTGTTTGAGTTACTCAATTCAATTACTATCCTCAATAAGTTAGGATACATATATAGTTGATAACGAATTAGATTATTTACTTTAATAAATTGAATGAATGCATCAACACATAATTTAGTTAATTATTTTATGAAAATTAACTTTGCTATTCAACGAAATTTTTAATTCTTGAATTAACAATTTAAGAAATAAAAGGTTTCATTATTCAAACAGATAATTCATTTCTACGTGGATAATATGGACAATCCATCAACTGAAAAATTTCTGTGCACTTACAACATCGTTTAAAAAAAACGAAAACTCACATTTGAAAATGTAAAAAAAATGTCCATTAACCCCTTGACTGTCAGTGACATACATATGGGCGGAAAAAAGACGTGCCACTTTTGTGTCATGACACATATGTGGGCATTTGAGGAAAAAAAAGACATGTTTTACTACATCGATTTGACTGCAATTTGGTGAATCGTCGTTCTTGAGGTTGTTGAATCCGAATCTGAAATCGGATTTCCAAAATTCAAGATGGCAGATACAATATGGAGGACGAAAATTTGATAAATAGTTTGGTTTCGACGAATGTGAATATGTTGTGGTTTTCGATGTCGCTGAATCCGAATCTGATATCGGATTTCTAAAATTCAAAATGGTGGATCCAATATGGCGGGAGAAAATTCGAAAAGTAGTTGGATTTCGACGAAAAATTGTATCTTTAGATGTTTGCGAATTTCGAATTTGTCTCCTGACTCTAAATATCTGAAGCTCGGATACATCATGACGAATAAAAATGTAGCAAACCATTTATGACAAATTATCCATAGTGAAAAGTGTAAAAGAATAGTTCTTTGGTTTATATCCCGCTCTCGGCCAAACCCAGAGTCACCAATGGAGGACGTGGCGGTTGTTGACTCGATTTTGTATTTGAATAAAAATGTGCTTTTTGTATTTTGATTTTATTTGTGCTGTTTGTATTTTTTAAATTTGTTTTTTTTTTCATTCATATTTTTAATTTCTTCTCCTCGTATTTTTCGTATTCCAATTTTTTTATTGTATTTTTGAAATTTCAAAAATTTTATATTTGACCATTTTGGGTCCGCCATTTTGAATATTGAAAATCCGATTTCAGATTCGGATTCAGGGACCTCGAAATTCATAAGGAAATTACTTTCGTCGGAATTAAACCATTTTTCGAGTTTACGTCCGCCATATTGGATCTGCCATTTTGAATTTTGAAAATCTGATTTCAGATTCGGATTCAGCAACCTCATTAACCGTAATTCTGAAATTATAGGATAAATCTATGAAATTTTTTTTTTCCAACGCAAAAGTGGCACGAAAATGTCATTTTCGCCTGACTGCTATGGGGTTAACAATTATTCAAACCCGAATATACGAAATTATTGGTCCTGCTCAATTTCTAAATTTCACAAGATTTAAAACTCAACGTCACAAATCTGAGTTATCAAGATTTTTCTTGATTACTCTTTTTTTTTTAATATTTTTATTTCCTCATTTTTAGTGTTTCGGAATTTTTTTTTCACATTTGAATTCTAGATCTCTGAAGAAATCACGTAAAAAAAGATTACTATTACTATTCAATTGTAAATACTATTGATAATATAATATAATATTTACTATTAAATAATACATAGTATTTATATTATAAATACTACTAAATATTGAATAATAAGTACTGTTTATAAGTAATTTATGCTTGTTTAATTTTTACGATTACTTTTACGATTATTCATATTAGGGTGGAGGAAAAAAATCGAGAGCGAAACAACGTACGACTCAGATAAGAAAGGAATAGAGGCATCTCCATATGGAAATACCTAAAGTCTATTAACTTGATCGTTAGGCTATTTGATCTGTATTATTTCATCATTAGTACTGTAATCAATCTGATTTCTCATAATCTCCTCCCCCTCCTCAATGAAGGAAATACCCACAAATAAAATACCGTAATCTCAGCCCGGTAAAAACGAGCCTGAGAATGATGGTCGTTTATGAGGTAAAATATAAAATTGAAGTTTGTATCGTTGGAATGCAATGAAAATAATTATTTTTCAATTGCTCGAATTTTATTCTGGCAAATATTCGTCATGAAAATCCCTCAATCTTTTTTTACGTCCCTTATTTAGAGATCTAGAATTAAAATGCAAAAAACATATTTTACGAAACACCAAAAATGGGGACATAAAAATATAAGAAGGAAAAGAGTTATCAAGAAAAAAATGTATAACTCAAATTTGTGACGTTGGGTTTTCAAACTTGTGAAAATGAGAAATTGAGCTGGTCCGATAATTTTGGAAATTTGGCCCTGAATCATTGTTAATGGACATTTTTTGAGCATTTTCAAATGTGAGTTTTGATTTTTTGTTTCGAACGATGTTGTAAGTTGATTAAAACGTTTCAGTTAATGGGTTGTCTGTATTTTCGATCTATAAATTAATTATCTGTTGAAATAATAAAACCTTTTATTTCTTAAATTGTTCATTTAAGAATTAACTATTTCGTTGAATAGCAAAGTCAATTTTCATAAAATAATAAACTAAATTTTGTTTTTATTTATTTATTCAACTTTTCAAAGGGAATCATCTAATTAGTTATTAACTAATTAAGTTAAGTTACAAGTTGATTTGTTCTGTGTCTGACTAATTAATCAATTTAATATAATTTTTGCTTAATTAATTAACATAGCTTTCGATGTTGGACAATTTACTGATTTATTCATTCATCTCCTTAATTAGTAAATGAATTGAAGTTTTGATTAATTAACAAGGTCAGCTTTTCTTATAGATGAATTAAATTAACTTTTTACTAATGCATTTGACTGAATTTTTCGTTAATTAAATCAGTTTTCAATTAAATAATGAATTAGATAATTTATTTTTGTATTCAGTTATTTTATTAGAAAATGCCTGCAATTGTCAACCAATGAATCATTTCAATTTCATTGTTAGTTGATGAATTAACGTAATCAGTATTCAACAATTAAATAATCCATTAAATAGCGTAATCAATGCTCATAAAATGAAAGTTGATCTTTGTGTCTATTCATTTATTTACTTTAATTAATTAACCTATTAAATCTGTTATTGACTAATTAAGTCAACGTTTTTACAAGTTAATTTACTCAATGTTCCACCATTTTATATATTTTTTATTACTGAATTAACATAGCTTTTATTATGAAATAATTTATTTATTTATTTGTTCAACTCCTTCATTAGTAACAAAAAATTGAGATTTTAATCAATTGACAGCGTGAGTTTTTTTTATTGATTTATTAATTTAACTTTTCACTAATACATTTTACTCAATTTTTCGGTAATGAATTAACTCAGTTTTCAATTAAGGGGAGATATACACCTAGGAGCCGGAAAAAATGTCATTTTTGTGAATTTTTTCAAGGAAAACTATTTGAAATTTCGAATTCGGGTTTTAATAATCTAAAAGTATATACATTCAAAAATATGTTTAATTTTCTTTATTTAAAAATATCAAAAATATACAAGGATAATGTATGATACTTTGAGCGTCGTAAAAAAATCTGCGTATACGGTACCCCCTGGCGTTTCTTCATAAATCGTCTGAAAAAAAACCAGAAAGATTATTAAATTAGATACTATAATTTAGTACTTGTCATAGCCGATTTTTAAAATATCGATTTATGACAAAATGGCGGACGTTTGAACATAAATAGTGATTTTTGGGCCAAAAATTAGTTATTATTTTGCCTATAAAACAAAAACTAAATAACGGAAACCAAAAAATCCTATGACAAGTACTAGATAATGGTGTATAGAATAACCACAAAAAACCTCAAGGCGATCGGTTCATTGGTTTTCGAGAAATTTTGGGTACCGATTTGAAAAACGTGGTTTTGAGAAAAACGCGTTTGAAAATTTGGGGATGAATAAATGATGGAATTTGTCAACTTAGATGTAATCATCGATACCAGGCTCATTGTGTAGGACTTCTACGGTCGACGGAATGTTCATAGCTTCTAAATCCTCGACCTCGACCATCTAGGTGTATATCTCCCCTTAAATAATTAATTCAATGATCTACTGTTGTATTTAGTCTTTTTATTAACAAATGCTTGCTATTTTCCACTAATGAATTTGTTCACTTTCATTGTTAAGTCGTTTTTCTGGGAAAAAGTTTGCAAGTTTGAAAAAAAAAAAAATTCTCATTAAAGAGTATCATTTCAAGTATCTTTTACAATTTTTTATTTAAAAAACACTTATAAATCTTGCAACAAAGGTTTGTGCAGACAGCTGTTTGAAAAACGTCCCTCGCGGTGATCACTTCTGAAGCAAATCATCCGAAATAAATAAATCAAACGCATTTAGTCCTTGCATGAAGCTATCAAGTGCTTAAACGAAGTATTCAATAAAATATTGATTTAAAAAAAAATGTTCGCTGTCCAAAATGGAAGTATAGATTTTCGTTTTATAAAACGCTTTATTTTCATCAATAGAAAAAAAACGATGCATCCAGACAAAAATTAACTTCGTTCAAACACTGCTTTTTGATTTGTAAAAGAAGCTCATGAAATTCAAAGTTGATCGGTGCCGCGGGTTTCAACATATCGTAGTCACCGATTTTGCAAATTCATTTTGAGTAAAAACGACTGTAAAGTTCGCTAATTCGCGGAGCCTGCCTACAAACACCCATAACTCTCTTAATTTTTAACGGATCGACTCGAAATTGTCGGAGAATATTTTTAAAACGCAATAGAAGGTGTCTCAAAACGACGTGACATGTTAATTCATTAATAAAACGTATTATTTATTTGAAAAGTACGAATATTTTTGTTTTAATATAAGGTACAAACATGGATGTTATGTGTGGAACACAATTTCCGATAAATGACCGCCTCGTCCCTGTTTGCAAACGTTCACTCTTTTGACGAAATTTTCAATAACATTTTGGCATAATTGCATAATACACTAACATTTGGTATAGTACCTGGAGATTTTTTTATCAAATTTTGAAAAAATGGCGCACTTTGAAAGAAATAAATCGATTTTTTGCCTAAAAAATAAGCAGTAAATTGTTTATAAAAAAAAGTTTACATTTAATTAAAAAACGGCTACGTACTCCCATAGAGAATGTAATTGTGAAGCTACTATCAAAATTTCAAATCGATCCATGCAAAGGTGTTCGAGTTATCCGTCCTCCCAGTGTGAAAAAAGTGGTTTCGAGAAAAACGCGTCTAAAGTTGTACGATTCGTCTGAAAGAAGTCCGAGGCGCTGCGCCAAAATCGATAATTGAACCTTAAAAAAAACGCTACAGGACCGGCGTATTGTTTTTATGACCCCAACGTATTTTTTGAGCAAACAAAAAATGATTTTTCCAAAATTCCAGAGTGACGTTATAAATATGCACCAGCAAATGAAATGAGCCATTCGCAAACTTATCAAAATCCCGTATCACTCGATAAATTTCCGTTCGATCGATCGCTACGCCGTACATTTGATGCCACGTTTTCGAACGACTTTTCCCAACAGATAAAAAGTGGTGGAGGGATGTCTTCGACGCAGGTCGACCGTCCCGCGCGAGTCGGCCACGTGGGTGGCAACAGCAACAACAAGAAGGACAGCGACAAGTCGCGCAAGCTGTTCAACGCTTCGCACAAGAAGCACAAGCACGATGAGTCCCGTCACTTCAAGTTCGGCCGCAAGAGGCTGCAGAGTTTCACCGCCGGCAAATTTTTTCCGCCCTACAAGAGGCGAAAGAACGAGGGTATAATACCCCCGACGAAGTTTCTCCTCGGTGGCAACATATGCGACCCGTTGAATCTCAACAGTATGCAGGACGAGGAGATTAATCGTGCGATGAACGCGGTGACGCCGAAGTCGAGTCCGCTACCGACGCCGAAGCATCGCAAGGAGACGATCGAGGTGATAATACCGCCGAACATATGTGATCCCTTGAATCTGAGCAATTGCAACGACAACGAAGAGTACGAAAAGCAGCTGATATCGCCAACGAAGAAGGGCGCGAAGAGGCGAAACCGGAAGCGAAAGAGGGCGTCTTCGGGCTCGGGAAAGGACGACGGGAGCGAGCAGCAGACGAGCGAGACGAAGGCGAACGAGGATGAGGTCACGAGGCTGGCGGAATCGAGGACTGACGTGCCTGCTGAGGCAGTTCCGGCTGCGCCAGTCCCCGAGGTACCTCCGACTCCCCCCGTGACCGTTGTCAGCAATCCACCCGCGAAAGTCGAGCCCAAACTCGAGAGCCCCACGAAGGACAAGAACAAACTCCGTCTCAAGGGCCTCGATGATCCCAAGGACAAGCGCTTGCGGAAAATCGATCTCAAGGACAAAATCGTCAGTCCCGTGATACCCCAGCCAGGTGCTTGGAAACCGAGACTGCCCCATCGTCCCAGCCAGGACAAGAAGAAGAAACAGCAGCAGCAGCAACAACAAATGCCAAACTTTCGCGTCAAAGACGCCCGCTATCAGTATGGAAATTACAATCGTTATTACGGCTACAGAAATCCTCATCAGGATGTCGACACGCGACTCACCGTATTCGGCCAACGACAGGAACTCTTTCGCGGCAAGGACGTTCTCGATATCGGCTGCAACATCGGCCACATCACACTCTCCGTAGCCAGGGACTTTGCCGCTCACAGCGTCACCGGCATCGACATCGATCGCAAACTCATCGGTATCGCACGCAAAAACGTCAAACATTACGTTAACTGCGTCAGCTCGCCCGCTAGCAACGAGGAACACGGGCCCGCGGGGGGACGCAATTATTCGGACGCCAGCTTCTTTCCACTCTCGATGCCCATCAATTACGGACCCATCGACGTACCCGGCTTCACCAAGAACGAGGACCACAAAGGATTCCCCTACAATGTCACGTTCGTTCAGGTAATGGATCGACGAACGTTCAATGGGAATGTTGAAAATTCTTGAAGCTCACTTTCGCAGCTTTGGTCAAGTTTTTTTAAGGCCAAGTAGAAGATGTACCACGTGACATGAGAGTGCGAGAGAGATAGCTGAATATTCGCGATCATAAGTGTGATCGGTAGATACGGTACTTTCTCTACCTCTCAGCAAATGTGATTACTGCTTACGCGCTGCAAAAAACAATGGTGAAAATTACGCAAAAATAATTGTTCGAACCATTATTTTTGCATTTATTCGAGATCACGGGTGTAATCGGTAGATACGGTACTTTCTATACCTCTCAGCAATCTTCGAACCGAGATTTTTCGGAGATTACTAATATTTAGGGCAAAAGAAAAGCGTCAAGGTCTGCGTCAGGAAATTCTCCGGAGCCTAATGCTTTTGTTTTTCCTAAAAAAAACATCACCATCCGTAAGAAAACTGGGTTGGAAAATTTGTAAGGCTATGTTGACCTTGTACCTGCCCTCAAGGGCAGGAGGTACTTTCGACGAAGACAAAATTGCTGATTTTCATGATTTTTTTTTCTTGAGGAAGATTTCTTTGGTATTTTGGAGACTTAGGGTATGTTTTGGTACTATTTTTGGCTTTGACATGGTATTTTTTTATTTTTTAGTCATTATTGAAAATGATGGAGGTTTGGCTAGGTCTTCTGAACGGGTTGCGGCGGATGTTGGGGGACGGCGTGACACGTAGCGTCGGCCTGATTAATGGGGGAAAACCTATCGAAGGTTTTTCTCTCATTAACACTCATACGCAGAATATGAACCAAAAAAAAAGTGAGAAATGTTGAAAATCGATTAAATAGTACCGTTTGAAACGATAAAATCGAATTTTCCAAAAGATTGCTACACTTTGCAATATAAAAGTACGTTTTTTCTTTTCTAGAATATTTAGGGTCATGTTTCAGACAATAAGGCTACAAAGATTTATACCAAATTTCATGAGAATCGGTTGATTAGTATTGTAGCTGTACGTCACGCTAGTTTTGGAAATGCAGTTTAAAAGACCGTGCCATACCTCCACCATTTTTAAAGATTAAGGGATGTAATTGCCCATTTTCAGCCGTTTTCTTGGGATTTTTTTTAAAAGAAAAGAATAAAATACATGATCACAAGAACTTTTAAGCTTCATTGGGTAGATATTGAAGTATGTAAAGAAAATTGATTTGCCAAAGGAATACAAAATGGCGGCGCACGCCATAGTTCTACTGCGTGCCGCGCTCTCCGCGGCACGCAGTGGAACTGTCGCAATTGTAACCCTGGAACTAAAAGTGAAATACTTTCGTTAATTATATTAGTTTTAGCCGTCAAGTACGGGAGGAAATTAAAAAGTAATGAAACAAAGAAAATAGAGACGAGTTTGAAAAAAAGGTCGTTTTTTCGATTATAATTTTCGTATAAAAAGTGAGATATTTTTTTACAATTTTCAATTAATCGAAAAAAGCGCTCGTACTTGACTGTTGAAGCAGTCTAAAAAGTTACAGTTAAAGTTTCAAGTCGATTGGACGAAAATTGTTCGAGTTCCACTGCGTACCGATTTCAAAAACATGGTTTTGGGAAAACCTGTTTGAAGTTTTCGATACCCGCTAGGGAAAAAATGCACGAGTGAATTTGCAGAAGCGTGGAGGAAGCTTCTTCAGTCGCTGGGTTACGTGATCCTCGTTGGGAACGGTTTTACTTCAGGATCAAATTTATTTGGTGCTTTTGCTGGTGCTGACGTCCCTCAAAAATAGCTCGAAAACCATTGTAAAACGGTTTTTTTGTCTTCAGCTATATACGAATATGCATCATATTCTTGAAGGTTCCAAGGATTTTTTAAAAGTGTTTCCAAAAAAACGATTTTTCGAAAATTCTAGTGGTGTTCTCCGTTAATAAAAAAATACCATGTCACAGTCAAAAGTAGTAATAAAACATATCCTAAGCCTTAAAAATAGTGGAGAAGTCTTGCCTTAAAAAAAAACATAGTTTTGAGAAAACGACGTTTAAAGTTTTACTAGCAGTTCTATCGTTCTAGGCACAAGTTTACCATCAATCTGCGATTCCTGCACCATGTGTTGGACCTTTATTTCGAATTTGACTTGCCTCAAGCGACGAACGAGTTTTCGTCATTTTCACAGTAGCCTGATCCCTTGAGACGGGATATACATTTAGACAGGAAAAAGATAAGCAATATCGAGGGATTTTTTAAACTAAGGAATAATTATTCTACAATGATTAAACTTAAGGTATACTTTCATAGTATATTTGAGTATACAAAACCATTTTTTTAAATTAATTCATCATCAAAGTGACGGAGCTGTGGCAGAGTGTTACAGCAAGGTCGCCGCGGGAGTTGCGAATCGGCGTGTAGTCTAGCTTCCCGTAGACTTCGATTTGCAAAAAAGTTCAACCATTTTTTCAGTTAGAACATGTATAGTTTCAATGTGACGGTAATTAAAATGCAGAAAATGCAAATTTAAGAAAATGGCACGCATTTACAAAAAAAAAAATCAACATTTACGCAACATTTCTGTGAAATGTGGATTAAAAAAGTAGTTTTTTTTCTCCAATTGTTCGACAACAATTCTCGTCAAGTAGGAGGTACCAATATTATCAATATTTTTTGATATATTTTAATATAGTTTTTGAGTAATCCTGCACGCCAATTTTGATAATGAAGTTTTGATAAAAACGCGTTTGAAGTTCACGCCCGCTCCGCATCCGAGCAGTGAGGCACAGCGTTGACGCGCTGTAACGTTTGAAGTTTTTAAAATTTCGCTTTGAAACTTTCGGAAAATATTCTACATATATAGTTCTATCGTTTAAAGAAAAAAAATTGATTTTTGATTGTTGTAAATGTATAATCCCGCCTTAAAGCTCACTTTTACAGCTTCAGAAAAGTTTATTTTTCAAATCTCGATTCTATAAAAAAGAATTCATCATTTACAGCTATTCCAATAATGCAGGTATTTTTGTAAGAAAGGGATATTCTCCAGATAGCTTCCATCTGTGTGAAAATAATGAAATCGAGATTAAAAAAAGTATTTCGGAGCTTTTAGAATCTTAACCAAGATCCGACAAATATTAATTAGTCGTCGAGTTATCAAGGTTCAAAAATGAAGCGAATTCCCCGTGTAAAACGGGCTCAACAAATATCCAGCTACTAATTAGACTTGAGATAAAGAGCCCAAATTCGGCATGAATATTTCTTCCACCTGATTCTCACAATGGCGGAATAAACTTGAAAACTGCAAAAAGAGAATTTAAATACTCCTTTAAATAATTGACGGTATAAGAGATATTCAATCAGCCGAAGAGTAAAAGGCATCTCTCCACCGATACAATCAAAAAGTAGGACGCGCAAATTTATCGTAGCTCTTACTGCAAAAATTGTATCTTCAAAATAGAGACGACTTCCATCAGACCGCTCACAAAAAGAGTCTCCCTCTTTTCGTTCTTCATAAGGAAAATTATCCTCTCGCCGAAATGAATATTCGTATACGAAAAAGTCGATAATTGAGGCATCATCACTGTGTAACGGGTCGAAAAATAGCCAATTTTCGCCTTTTTTTTCGATAGTTAAAATATGCTAATCAGTCTGATTTTTTATGTCATATCAAAGTACCTATGAAAAACAGAAAATAAATGTTCAAACGTTTATTTTTATTTATTTTTATTTATTTTTACATTTTTCAACGGTTAAAAATGTCGTAAAAAAAGGAGTCCTCACAGTGTACACGGTTGTGGTCGTAAATATTATCTGAAATAAAATTCGTAAAAAGATTATTAATCAGTATGAAAGCCGCTGTCTTGCTATGGAGGTTATTTAAAATGAAAATTGACAAAATGACGGCAATTTGAAAATAAAAGTATCGAATTTAGGCTATTTTTTTCGAGTTTTTTCGTTAAAAAAAATATGAAGCATTCCATAAAAAAGCTTCCATAGCAAGATAAAGAATGGCGTGAAGAACGTTGTGGCGGCAGAAATGTGAGACGGCTAGCTTGAAAACTCTTCCTTCGAGAGTGTACACCGTTTTGAAAAACGACAAATCGAGAAAACCGCGTCCGTCCGCGCCAGAGACGCCAGAGACTTTTTATGAGAAAGTCTGTAGGAATCGGAATAATTCGAATTTCGCCGCAAAAATTGAACAAAATTGAACCCCAAAAGATCAAAACTCCGAAAGAATTTTTTTACACGAAAGATCGAAACTCCTATAATCTGAACACCGTCAAAATAATTCGGCTATGGAAGTTTTAAAAGTTAAAAATTTTTCAATAAATTGACGAATTATTTCGAGCATTTTTTTTTTATCAAGAAGTGATTTTGCGTCAATTTTGAAATTTGTCTAGACAATGTCATACGTTCTACATAATTTACAGCCAACTGTGTAGACTTTCGCTGACATGATCTTGACATGGGGGCTGGCTTGAAATTCCGAACTTTGAATACGCCGAAGGTTTAAAATTCCTAATTTTAATGTTCCGAAATGACAAGGTTCGTCAAGATCATGCCAGCGAAAGTCTACACAGTTGACTGTAAATGATATAAAACGTATAACATTGTCTCGACAAATTTCAAAGTTGACGAAAAATCACTTCATAAAAAAAAGTTCTCGAAATAATTCGTCGATTTATTGACAATTTTGAAACTTTTAAAACTTCCATAGCCGAATTATTTTGATGGTGTTCAGATTATCTGACAATTCTTTAGGCTAATTTTTCACTTTCCAAAAATTTCGTCGCACAATTGCTAATAACAAATGAACTATGCAATATTTTTAAAAAATCCTACGTACTTCCAAAGACAATGTATTTTTCAAGATATATTCAACATTTCAAGTGAATCAGTTGAAAATTTCAGTTATGTTTCCAGCCAACTTAAAAAATGCAGTTTTGATATCGACGCTGCACAGTCGCCATTTTGAAATTAATCGCTTCAAAAAAATGTTTGCGTACAGTCACTGATATGTATGATACACACCCTTTTTTGTAATCTCGATTTATTTGGTAGTTTTTCAGAAAAGCAAATCCCCATAAGGCCTATTTTTTCGGACTCCAGAGTGGCCTAAGGCCTTAAGGAGGTACACCAGCTTCAGCAAAATGGTGATAGATCAATAAAAATTGGTGAATATATTCTTTAGTATTATTCATGTAGATACAAATTTTTTCAGATTTTTTGGTTGTGCCGTTTTCTTACAAATAATTCACAAGCGTTTATTCTTATACCCGGAATATATACCTATATCTATAAAAACGCTATGCTTATACACGTGAACTTCAATGTTCAATTACTCGATAACGGCACAATGAAAAAATCTGAAAAAAATTGTATTGACATATATAATACTAAAGAATATATTCACCAAATTTTATTGATCTATCACCATTTTGAAATTTTACCATGGTTTAGCATGGCAACATTGTATGAAGCTGGTGTACCTCCTTAAATATACTATTAAAGTATACCTAAAGTGTGAAAATTCTAGAATAATTATTTCCAAGTTTAAAAAATCACTCAACATTGCTTATTTTCTTCCCGTCCAAATGTAACTTAAATGGCCTTAAACGTCGCCATATTCGAGCTTAGCGTTCATCGCCCACAGTCCGAACGTAAAATCAGCACAAAAGGCACACGTGTATAACCTCCCCTTGCCTCCGTTCCACAGGGTAACTACGTTCTCGAGGACGACGCGTTGCTGGTCACGGAACAGCCGCAATTCGACACGATCCTCTGTCTCTCGATCACCAAGTGGATACACCTGAACTTCGGTGACGCCGGCTTGAAGCAGGCCTTCAAACGCATGCACGCGCAACTGCGTCCAGGTGGGGTGTTGATACTGGAGCCCCAAGGCTGGGCGAGCTACGGAAAGAAGAAGAATTTAACCGTGAGTAGTAGAAAAAAAAAAACTTGATCTTCACCGCCACACGAACGTACCGAAGAAAAATCCATGCCAATTTTGTTTCGTTTCAGGAGCGAACATACCGAACGTACCAGAGCATCGAGTTCTTTCCGCAAAAATTCACGCAATATTTGCTGTCACCGGAGGTGGGTTTCGACAAGTGCGAGGTGGTCTCGATCCCGGCGCACCCGTCCAAAGGTTTCCAGCGGCCGATTCAGCTGTTCACGAAAGCGGGCGCGAGTCCGTTGAACGGGGCAACTCCGTCGACGGGCGCGACGACGAGCGCGACAACGACGACGGAAACAACAACGACGACGCCCTCTAGCAGCGGCGCCACGTCTAGCGTCGTTCCCGTGCGTTTCGTCGATCGCGACAAAAAACGAAAGGACCAAGAACGACGCGCCTTCGAGCGCGATCTCTTTCCCAACGAGTTGCCCAAATTTGGCAATCTCTCGAACTCGAGTCAACGCAGCAGCGAGTCGCTGAGCCAGTACGAACAATTGGCGAACGTTTACGCGCCGAGTACGACGCCATGTTACGACACACCTGGTCACAACGCCGAGTACAGCCAACCGATCGAGGCCGCGAAAATCTGCTACGTCGAGGTCAATGCCTGCAGCGTCGAGACGCGCCCCGAGAACTCGTCGAGCGCAGCTGCTCCGTCCTCGTCGAGCCCCCAAGAAACCACGAACAATCGGGACAATCAAATCATCGAGACGAGCAATAATTTGTCACGTAAGAGAAAAATCAACGAGACTCCGTCATCGGCGTGCGTTACGTACGAGTGCAACGGCGAGACTGCGAAAAAAATCGCCGCGGATGGAAAAATCCAGCCGGAGGAATCCGAGAGCAATAACAAATCGAACGGCCCGAGGAGCGAAAAATTCCCCACTAACGATTCAACTCGGGCCAACGATGAATCATCCAATCACCGAAACAACGAAACTATCACCCAACTCGACGTTCACGTGAGTCCTCACAAACAAGATATCACGAAGGTCGAAACGTAAACGCGCGAGAATCGCCCGTACGATCGAGAGAGGACAGCTAAGAAAATCACACGCTGTCACAGATTCGCTGTGATTCCTAGCCTAATCATTCACAAGTTTATTCAACGTTAGATTACGCTCGATCGCGAGCTTGAGGTTTGGAGGCTTTCGACGTCAACTTTTTCCGAGCCCTGTTCCCCACCCCACCTATCTTTCCGCTATTTTCAATCAGGCATGAAATCCATTTTATTCTTGGGCTTCGTAGGTACGACTCGTTGAGCTTTTGCGTCTTCGCGATCATCGTCATGGGCCTCGAACGGTCACGTCGGTACGGGGAGCACTCGAGCAGGCTTTTTTTCGTATCAATGGGCTTTCTTTTTCACAATGGCGGAGTAAAATTGAAACTTGAAATAAGGAATTTATATAGCTTGTTTGTAGGAGCGGGAAAATGGGATGGAAGATTTGAGCGTTTTTTAAATTCAGATAAATATACAGATGAATATGAAAGCGAATGAGGATTGTTGGGAATGAAATAAGACACGTGTCTTTTTGGATTTCAAGCACGGCGCACTTCCTCGAAATATTAAGTAGATTACGTTTTGTCTTAAATTAAAGAATGAAAAATAACTTCAGTGGGTTTTCCTTGTAAAAAACGGTGGAACAAAATTGAAAAATGGAAAAAAGAGAATTCAAATAATTTTTCACAATTGTGGAAAGAGTGCTATTGCAGATTAAAATGAAGCGATTTTTTTGTATTTCTCAACAATCAGGATAAATATTGAATGAAGATCGATCCATTGGGCATAAAATGAGACACGTGTCTTTGGATTTCAAGCACAGTGCACTTCATCGGAATATAAAGTACGATTTTTGTCTGATGTGACGAATCATAATTAGCTAATTACACTCTGGCCGCGCGTCGCATTTTCGTCTCAAATTAAAAAATTTAAATGAGCTTCATGGAATTTTTCCTGATCACAATGGCGGAATAAATTTGAAAAATAAAAAAAAGAGAATTTAAATAGTATCTTTTATAATTGCGGACAGAATGGTCTGCAACTATAAATTATAAAATTTAAAAATATACATTTTTATCTTAAATTACAGAAGTGAAAATAATTTCAGCCGGTTTTCCTTTTTTTAAATACAATTGTGGACAGAAGGGTATGGCCGATTTAAAATAAGTGATTTTTATAAAATTCTCAACAGTCGTTGCCATCCGGATAAATATTAAATCAAATGAATATTGAATGAGGATCGATCCGTTGGGTATAAAATGAGACACGTGTCTTTCTGGATTTCAAGAACTGTGCACTTCCTTGAAATATTAGGTACGATTTTCGTTGACGTGACGAATTGTAATTAGCTAATTACACTCCGGCCGCGCGTCAAATTTTCGTCTCAAATTGAAAAATTAAAATAAGTTTCAATGATTTTTCCTTATCACAATGGCGGAAAAAGATTGAAAATAAAAAAAAGAGAATTTGAATAGTATCTTTTATAATTGCGGACAGAATGGTCCGCAATTATAAATTATAAAATTGAAAAATATACATTTTTGTCTTAAATTAAATAATGAAAAATAACTTCAGTGGGTTTGGATAACATTGAAAAATGAACAAAGAGAATTCAAATAGTTTCTTTTTTCATAATTGCTGCAAGAGTGGTATGGCAGATTTAGAAGGAGCGATTTTTTCCCTGGGTCGGAATAAAATTCGAAAATTAACAAAGAGAATTCAAATAGTTTTTTTCATAATTGCGGCAAGAGTGGCAGATTTAAAGTGAGTGATTTTTTAAATTTCTCAACGATCTTTGCCATCCGGATAAATAATAAATCAAATGAATATTGAATGAAGTTCAAGCACGGTCCACTTCTTCGAAAAATTAAGTTAATTAACTTAAAAAATAATTAACTTTAAAAACTAAGAATTGCAATTAGTCAATTACACTCCGTCACATGAATTTTTCCGGCCACGCATAAATTTTATAAAAATAAACCTTTCTCGCGCCTCATATTTCACTAAATAAATCCGCTAAAAAAACATCCGCACTTATTTTCACTGAAAAGTTTCGTCTCGCGCGATTAAAAAGTACGCACCTAATCTCAGTCTGCTCGAAGCCCGAGAACGCTAGACGCAAACGTGTGGCACGTTTGAAATCCACAGCACACGTAGAAAGATAGCAAAGCTCAATTGTCGTTGTCGCTCAACCAGTCGTGAGTCCCATGCACACGTTCCCAAATTACGTTCACGTAAAATCTCCAGTAAAAGAAAAAACAAAAAGTACGTTACACCTATCATTTTCCCACAAGTATCACAGAGCAATATATGGTGCGAGACGAGGACACTTTTCCCCAACCGATAATGTTTTCCGCTTCGAAAATTCGATTATTATTGATTATTAGACGAAAAAAAAACTATTCGGAGCCCAGCCACGTACGTTCCCCTCGAATTATTTTTCCCTAAAAAAAACGCAAGCGAAAAAAGAAAACCTCGAGAAATTTAAGTAAAAGTCGATTTTTCGCAATTTTACATCCCGCTCGGTTCACAACGGATTTGGATAATAATCGATTATTGCGTTTACTTTCGGTAGCTTCCGTAAAATAATAAAAAGCGAATTGTGCGAGACGAAACGAATGGAGGTTAGGCTCGTCGAGGAGAAATTCTGTACATTTTCGACGACGAATTAACGTGCCGAGGGGCAGGAAGAGGGCCGATATCGAAATAATCGTTGAACTTTGTCGTATCCGATTGGTACTTACGTACGGGGCTTCCGAACGCACCGTGTGCCGGTTGTGCCTCTAAATTAAAAAGGAAAAAAAAAAGAAATGGGAGATAAAAAGAGCCCTGGAGATCGAAGATTCGATGTCAAAGAGGAACAAGAAGAAAAAAGATTCGTGCCTACTGTGTCCGCACTATCGCGATAACGAGCACGTCGCGCCTCCAACAGGTTGCTCGATCGAAGACTGACTTTTGGCTTTACGATGAAACAATATTAAAAGAAAGAAAAAATTACAAAAAAAAAACAAGCAAAAATAAGAGAATGGAGAAAATGTAAGAAAAAAAAAAACACGAGGCGTAAGCGAACGGATCTAGGACGGATGAATTCGAGACGGTTGAAGGGCGACCGATGAACAACGGAAGAACAAGCGGAAGAGAGCTTTGTCGACAAACACGAGGGCGCAATGTCTATACTGTATGTACGAAACGAAGGAGATGAAACAAACGTAGCGATAATCGGCGATTAATTCAGCGAACGCGATATACTCGCTTCGCGAACAAGAAGAAAAAAAGTAACGAAAAAGAATGAGAGAAAAATGTGGTTTGTTTTTTTTTTTTCGTCCCACGTTGATCGTGGCAACCGCAGCCACGAATTGTACCATAAATAATTAGAATCGATGGACTGTAAGGGAGTGAGAAACGAAGCAAGACTCGCGCGAGTCGCGCACACACAGCTCGGAATATTGCATTGTTTTTTTCATCTTCTCGCAGACACGCAGAGCGTTATTGAGGACATTATCAATAAAAAAAGAAAATACGTTCGTTGCTCTAATTTTGTAAAGATATATTATTCTTTTTTCGAGAAATTCCCAATCCAAGGTCACGTTAATGTTGGTAGCACGAAAAAAATTTCACGCAGGTCTCGTTATTTTGAGAATTTTTTTTCTAATTCATTTTCGATTCGAATTTGAATTCCGAACAAGTCACTTTTCCGAAATCATCAACAATGTTATGGAACAAAAATGTAAAGTTTTCCTCCAAACGCGATTTTAGTTTCGTGACCCTTGCAGACCGGAAGTAACGAGTAAAACGAGGATAAAGATGGAGACGCGTTGGAGAATAAATGAGAGCGAGGATGTGCGGTTATTGCGTTACGATTGGTGAGATAAATTCTAGTTTTTAGAGAGCCTGTATATTTATCGTATTTTTTAAGAACGCGAATATTATATCGTTGCGTAGTTATTTATTGAGAATAAAGCTAATACGAGGGAATGGAGGAAGGTCGAGGCGAGATTCAGAAGCAAAACAGACACACTCTCCATAGTCAACACCCCAAAGTATTAACGCGTGGAGATTCGTGTGTCCCGTGTTCGTCGATGCGAGAACGAAACGTCCACCGAACAATCATCGAGACGGACAGAACGCGGCTTTGTCGAAGCACACGCGAGAATATCCTCCCACGCAATGAGTGCACAACGCTTATCGTCGAACGCTGCGTAGACCTCTCTCGTATGTTAAAATACGAAGAATACACGAGCAGAGACGTCATGAGCGACGAAACTTATCGTTTTTAGGATCACTGTGTAACGGCGGTCGTATGCGGACTCAACGAACGAGGCGAAATCGCGAAAATAATAGGCACGCTGCCGCATGCTCTGAGAAGGGGCTGTCGTACCTATTGGTTCGAGACCGATACCGGAAGTGCCACACACTACGGTACCGGAAAAAATGCAACTTTTATACCTTCAAACGTATTAGGTGGAAAAAAATTAATGAAAAATGCGATATTCGAGTCCAAGCGCTCGATCATTTTTTTCCTCGTTTGATTTACACGACGAATTCTTTACGTTGAAACTTGAATAACTCTAGAATTAATTGGTGTTCGCCAAATCCGATTGGAGTTTCGTGAAGCTGGCCTTTCAGCTTTAGTTTTTTTTTTTATACTTCGATATCGCTGTTTTTACACAATTCACCGCGGTTGAAAGTGTTTGGCAGTCGCACAAAATAATAGGTACGGACCCGCTTCAACTTACGATGGCGTACCTATTATTTCTGTAGTCGCACAAAATAATAGGCACGACATCCGCTTCTGCAGCATACGATGGCGTACCTATTATTTCGTTGGTCGCACAAAATAATAGGCACGACATTAGCTTTATTTAGCATACGACGTCGTAACTATTATTTCCGTCGTCAAAACTAAATAATAGGTACGGTATCCACTTTTGCAGCCTACGAGGCGTACCTATTATTTTTGTCGCCACAGAAAATAATAGGTACGATCGCGTTTATAGCACGCGATAGCGTACTTATTTCGATATTTAACAAATTGCTTGGTTATTCTCGACAGGAATACATGGATTTTTTTAAATAGCTGTAATTTGTGTTAAAATGACGTCAAAATTGTACAATTTTTTTTGTCAATTGGATGTGGCAAATATTAATTCGCCATATTGTTTACTCGGGTTATTCAAGTTTGCACGTAAAGAGCGATTTTTTATACCTAATATGAGATGTGACGGGATGAAAGTTGATTTTTTTTCGTTTCAACGCTGGTGTCCGGAGATTCTTCTCCAAGAGGAATTTTTTTTCGTGAGTGATGGCGTTCCCCTTGTATTCGTGTATTTTTGCGCATTCGGTCCGGAAGAGAGAGAGAGAGAAACGTACAAATTGCGTAGAAATTTCGGAGCAATTAAATCATCCGAGAAATGAAAATAAAAGAGTTGCTGAGGTTCCGATTTCGAGTGTCGCTTGGCTCACCTTAGCTCGCGAGAGATCGTCGTGTTTGTGGAATCCGTTGTGCGAGTTTCTCAGCGAAGCGACCAGGTTTCTTTTTTTCTCTCGCGACCTTGCGGGACATCGCGAACGTGAGAGACGCGACGCGGAAATAACATGGCTAGCACAAATTCGATTCTGGACGCAATCACTCTGGATGCTCGATCGACGAAACGTAAAGATATTAAAAGAAAAGAGAAAACAAACAAAAGTAACAGACAGAGGAGAAAAAAATAGGCTACTACTTAGAAAAAACTTACCAGAGAAAAGCGTACTGTATAAAAAAAAACTATGAAGAATATTAGTATAATAAAATATCATTTTAAATCGCCCTCTTTACAACGTCTTCATGTCTTTTTCCAACCCCGACCGTTTTTACACCCGCAATTAATTATATTTTTTTCGTTGATAACATTTTTTTTTATTGAGTTTCTATATTTTTTGTTATTAACTGCGTTATTAGTGTTTTCATGATAAAAAAATGATATTTTTCCGCGTGCCAAGGTACTTCCGGTTCTGCACATTCCGCATTCCGGAAAATGGCGCCACAGTCGCCACTTGCTCTTCTCTACTCGAGTAATTAAGTATGTATGTCGCATAAATATTCAATGTGCTACTAATTTTCAAATGACATCTCCATTTCGGCTTGGGATCCGAGTTGCAAACTTATTTCTGAAGTTTTACGCGCTAGAGTCGAGTTTCTCGACTTTCCCGCGACACAGACGCGAACTAGCGGCGCCGCGAAAAGTTTTCGCATCAAGACGTCAGCTGTTTCCTGCTCACTTCGTAACTTCGTAACTCTTGGCTGGATTGAATAATGGAAAAAAAACAACTGGAAAAACTCTGCGTGACGATCGTTTTTCCACCTAGGGTCCGAAAAAAAACCGCGTCGAATCTTGAAGAGGTTAGGTCTCTATGAAAATGACGAACACTCGTTCGTTGCTTGAGGCAACTCAAGTCGACAAGGAAGGTCCAACATGTGGCGCAGAAATCGCAAATTGAAGGTAAACTTATGATTACGATAGAACCATATGTTCTACGATAAAACTATACATTCTCGAAACTAGAGTACAAATAAGTCTCCGCCGTTTGACAAAAGATGGCCCCACCAGGAGGTTATGGTTGAAAATGTCAGATGTGAAACGTCATATCGTAAGGTTGGGCAAGACCATAACCTTGAAATATTAGCGATTTTGTATCAGCATCACATTTTTTTTCGTGCGAAAATGTCGAGTTCTGAGCCGAATAAGCGTCATTTGCGAAAACTCTTGCGTTTGGCACGAATCTCCCTTCAATAATGCTTCCAATTCCGCGTCTTCGTTTCGGCCTTCCGCTACGTTCTTCATTATCGACGTCAAACTCATCCTTAAACATTTAAAGCCACTCACGGAAACTTCTCTCACTTAAAGCAGCCTCACCATATGCTTCTACAAGCAATCGATGTGACAGCTGCAGATTTCTTCAAATTAGAGAAGTAAAGAAGAGTAATAAAGTTGCCGCAAGTAACGCTTATTCGGCTCAAAACTCGACATTTTCGCACGAAAAAAATTATGTGACGCTGACAAAAAATCGTTAATATTTCAAGGCTATGGTCTTGCCAGATGTTCAACCGGACGATGTGACGTTTCACATCTGACAATTTCAACCATAACATCCTGGTGGGGCCATCTTTTGTCAAACGGCGGAGACTTATTTGTACTCTCAATATGTTTTTCAGAACGGTGTACACGATTTCTCGACATCTAATGAACGAATTGACTTAAAATTTGGTACACTTATTCAGTGTAACAGTAGCTTAGTCTTGACCGACGTTTTGCTTCTCAACATTTTTTTTCCATTAGTTATTAACAATGTCCTTTTTTCTCGAAGAATCGAAAAAAATATTCAAACTTGTTTTTTTGATTATTGAAACACGATAACAAAAAAGCTCGGCCATTACTCGGGCAATATTATCTATTTTAAGAAAAAAAAAACTCGTTTTCCTTTTGTTTCAGATGAACCGGGAGGCCGAAATCAAATGCACCGTCGAGCCCCTCACCTTCAGAGGTCCTTCACGAAATTTTGTATAACTTCTTTAATTATTAATATTTTTAAATGAAATTTGGTACACAACTTTGTTAATGTACATACAAATAAATGTCCACCGATTTTTCCATCATCTTACTTATTCCGACAAAATCTTTTATTTTCAAATAACCCCAATTTTACCGCTTACCGCTTTTACCTTTACCGCTCTCGATGAAACGACATTCGTGGAAGAAGTCCACGGGTTTCAAACTCTCCCAAAACATTAAAATCCACAAAAATTCCTTCTCTCCCTCTCTCTCTCTCTCTTTACAACTCCTTTTTTCGCGTTTTAATTCCTCGTTTCATACAAGATCTTTGCGAATCGTCAAGTGTAAAAAAACATTTCCGGTCATCTTCACTCGCCCTCCGACCGTTCGGAGGATTGTCATTGGCGTCAACACGTGCCCAATCAGCTCTCGACGAGGCCGGAAGTTAAAAGTGAAATAATGCACGACAGGGATGCGCGCTAGTAAAGTGAAAATATTAAGACGTAGAAACTCGTTGAGACGTGGACGCAGTTCGGAATTGATCGCCGAGATGTTGACACAGCTAAACTATCCAAGTGGATGACCGACGAGGGGACGAAAACAAGAGGCGCACGGTAAACATCGAGCCGCGAGGAAGAAAGGAACGTTTTTTCATTCAAGAAGTATTTTATTCGTGAGATCGCGAGGGTAAGTACACGTTATACTCATTTGTCCACGGCCAGGTTCTCACCTCGCTATGCACGATCATCATTATACTCAAATCTACATATCGATATACGTCTACATATATATATATATATATATTTGTTCGTTTTTCTCCATATTTCTATATTAATAATAATCATCATATATGTAATGTATGCGAACGAACGTGGTGGACATATTCATTAACATGCTACACGTGTCGACCAGCGACACCATTTTGTTTTATTTTTCGCATGCGCGAGACCGAGACCCAACAGCGAGGGTACCAAGTTTTCGAAAGTCTTGTATAGAGCGACTACTCCTCGGAGATTTATCCTTTTCATTCGAAAAATCGTTTTTCCACATTTTTTGTCTCGTAAACCATGTGGTGGAGCTCGCGAAAAAGTCGAAGTTGAACTTCCATCGAATTTATCGACGTCTAAAAAAAATCCATTTAATATTCATCTCGCGTCCATTTTTTTTATATCCCAATGTTCTTTGCTGACAATGAGAATATTTGCACGCGTAATTATTGTAATGCGGGGAGGCGAAATTGCCATCGTCGCGTACTAACTTCGTCGTGGGTAACCCTCGTTGTGGGTCTTTTAACGTAGTCTCGCTCTCGCGGAAGTGCGCTTACGCTGAGATTGAATTCATGGAGTGGTGTGCTTATTTCGAAAGCTATAATCATCGAAAAACTGATTATTCAACTGTATATGAAGGGGCGCCCGCGCCCCTTATCTGTTTGTTTTTACGCTCGACTTCCGAGACCTGGTATTTGCGTATGTGTATGCGCGCGCGTATAAATAGTGTGCGAAATAATAGGTACGATATTAACTTTTTGCAGTGTACGAGGTCGTACCTATTACTTCGGTAGTCACGCAAAGAACAGGTACGACACCCTCTTTCAACATACAAGGTCGTACCTATTACTTCGGTAGGCGCGCAAAATAATAGGTACGACACCAGCTTCTTTTAACATACAAGGTCGTACCTATTACTTCGGTAGGCGCGCAAAATAATAGGGACGACACCCGCTTCTTTTAACATACAAGGTCGTACCTATTACTTTGGTACGCGCGCAAAATAATAGGTACGACACCCGCTTCTAACACAAGCTCGTACCTATTACTTCGGTAG